>CM067382.1:33556230-33626525 GCA_034510155.1 Eucriotettix oculatus
CAACAGAACACGTCGTTACATCTTTGAACAGAAGACTAGACAAAACCAAAGAACACATACATTCATAGCGAGTGATGCCACCTGAGCAAAAAACAGAACTAAACTTAATTCTCTACAATCCCCCCTTCGGAAGAATCATGAATTTGTGAATGATCATTCCGCAATTCTTATTGGATTCACAAGTTGGCGGCGATGAAATTCGTGCGTTTTCTGGCATAATGCCTTCGTCAAAATATCTGCAATATTCTGTTCACTTCTGATATACTTTAGATCTACGATCCCGCTTGTAACCTTTTCTCTGACAAAATGATGCTTTATTGCAATATGCTTCGTCCTTGATTTATCGACATAACTTTTGGCATGTGCGATAGCTGCTTGACTATCGCTTCTAATCAATGTTGCTCCATCGCCTGCAACCTTAAACATTAAAGACTTTAAAAATTCTTTCACCCAGAATACTTCCCTTGTACAATTTGCTAGTGCTATGTATTCTGCTTCCATGGTGCTAAGGGCAACTATAGTCTGCTTCGTGCTCTTCCAAACGACCGGTCCACCTGCTAACATCAGAACACATCCGCTTATGCTCTTACGATCAACTGTACAACTGGCCCAGTCTGCATCAGCGTATGCGACGAGTCCTTTTTGCGTCGCACGATAAGTAATGCCATAGTTTTTAGTCTCCTTCAAGTATCGAAGAATCCTTTTTGCAGCCTTCCAGTGACTCTCGTTGTACTTGGAGCAAAATTGAGCTAACTTCCCAACCGAAAAGGATATGTCCGGTCTTGTTTTACACGATAGATAAAGAAGTCCACCAATGAGCTCTCGATAGGGAAGATTTTCAACTTTCGTCTCCTCTTCGTCTTCTGTAAAATTTGGTTTTACTTCCATCGGGGTCTTCATTCCCTTCGCGTCATGTAATCCAAATCTCTTCAACAGTTTCTCAATATATTCCTCTTGTGATAGAGTAATACTACCATCTTCTGTTTCTGTGAATTTTACTCCCAACATTTGCGAAATTTTTCCCAAATACTTTATGTCGAAGCTTTCTTCTAAAAGTGTCTTGACTTTATGTCTCATCTTCTCGTTTTCTGAGATTGCCACTATATCGTCAACATAGACAGCTAATACGGCTCTCCCTTCTTTTGTTTTCATTTCATAGACACATGGATCAATCAGGTTGCGAACAAAACCCATTTTCTCCAGTTTCATATTAAAATGGTCGTTCCAACATCTTCCACTTTGTTTCAATCCATATATGGACCTTTGTAGTTTGCATACCAGATTTTCTTCACCTTTACGCACAAAGCCTTCTGGTTGCTCCATATACAATATTTCCTTCAGGTCACTATGAAGATAAGCAGATTTGACATCAAATTGATCTACAAGCCATTTTTCTTCCACGGCGACAGCAATAAGTAACCTCAAAGTCTCAAAACTTGTTACCGGTGCGTAGATTTCGTCATAATCTATTCCCTTTTTCTGTGTAAACCCTTTAGCAACTAACCTTGCTTTGAAACGCTGAGTTTCACCTGCTGTTTTCCGTTTGAAAACCCATTTACATTTGATTATTGTGACGTCTGGCGGTGCTTCAACTAATGTCCAAGCTTTGTATCTCTCCAACGACTCGATCTCTTCATTCATGGCTTCCATCCAGTTCGCAGCGTCAATGGATTCTAGTGCTCCAATGAATGAAGTAGGCTCCTCAACTTCAATAGCTCTTGTCATATTTGTTTGGGCGTTGTCAATTGGATTCGTGATATTCTTACTTCTTAGTGTCATGCTGTGCTTCTCTGGCTCTCTATTTACCACCTTTGCATTACTTCCGTTTGGCCTGCCTCTTTTCTTCGGTTGAGTCTCGTGTTGTTGTTCATTTTTCTCTAATCATTCGAGTCAGAAAGACTTTCCTGTTCAAATGCTTTAAAATATTCTTCGGTCTCACTTTTCGATTGAAAGCTGTCTTCAGGATCATTTTTAATGTAGTCTCTTCTGCAACACTTTCTTTATCTTGGTAAACGTCGATGAAGTCTTTCTTCTTTGATTCCTCCGCAGAAATTCTCTGAGTTTTCATTTCTATTTGTTTCTCCTTGAAAACGCAGTCCCGGGATTCCACGATTTGACGAGTTCCTGGAATCCAAACTCTGTATCCACGACCGTAATGTGCGTATCCCACCATCAAGCCTCGATTTGCTCTAGGAGAGAGTTTTGACGATCGTTTTTCCTTTGGGATATGGATAAAGACTTCGCATCCGATAGCTCGGAGATGTCTGACACTTGGCTTTCTACCTACCCACAACTCGTACGGTGTCTTGACGGTATTGTGACTATTGGTTACTCGATTCCTTATGTATGCAGCTGTACATATTAACTCACCCCACGTTGCCTTAGGCAACTGGCCGTTACTAATTTCACATCTCACGAGATCCATCAGAGTCCTGTTGGACCTCTCTGCAACGCCATTTTGTTGTGGTGTGTATACCATAGTCGTTTCATGTACAATCCCGTTACTTTTGCAGAATATGTCCCAATTTTTCGAACAAAATTCAAGTCCATTATCCGTACGAATTCTTTTCAACTTCATATCAGTTTGCTTTTCCACTTGTATTTTCCATTCCTTGAAGGCTGATAAAACTTCATGTTTTGATTTGAGTAATTTGACAAAAACGTATCGACTGACGTCATCAATAATGCCGAGAATGTATTTGTTGCCACCAAAACTTTCGACATCAATTGGTCCCATTAAGTCTGCGTGTACGAGATTTAAAATCTCACCTTTATTTCTTGCATCGATAAGTGGATGTGTCGGAAACGATTGTCTAGTAGACTTTCCTGTAAGGCAGACGTCACACGTCGTTGGGGCAGTCACCTCACAATTCAAACCAATCGTAGATTCCGTGCTTACCATTTTCAATATTTGATGCTGATTCACGTGCATGAATCTTCGATGCCACAGATTTAAGGATTCCAATTTCCCTTTCTCGGTCTTGATTGTATTAACTTCTGCATTTAATTCTGGCTCTGTATTCACCACATATAAACGTCCTTCGTTCTTCGCTTGAATAACCAGATTCCCATCACTATCAAAAATACGACAACCACTTTTGTTAAAAATAACTTTCTTGTCATTTTCAACTAATTGACGAATCGATAGGATTCCGTGACATATGCTTGGTACCAGTAATACATTTTTGATCTTCAGTTTTTCAAATTCAGAACCACTTTCAACTAAGTTTGCTCTGACCACACCTTTTCCAGCTGCGTAAATCGTCGTGCCATCTATAGTCGTAACCTTTTCAGATGACGTATCTACACTGGAAAAATACTTCTTGTTTGGAGTCATGTGGTGAGTTGCACCTGAGTCAACGATCCAGACGTTACTATTCGATGTAGTCGAGCCACAAAATACACTTGCGTTTACAGTCTTCGAAAAAATTTGTTTATCTTTATATTTAGATTTATTAGCACAATCACGAGAAAAATGCCCTGTTTTTCCACAATTATAGCATTTAAAATTTCCCTTACCTTTTGTTTTCTTCGACATGTTTTCGTTTCCATTAGAAACTTGTCCGTTTTCTTGTTTACCTTTTCTGTATGATGAATTCTTACTTTTCTTCACAAACATGGCCGTTTGTCTGTGGTCAATATTTTCATGTCGTCGTGCATCTTCAGCGAGAAGTCTTCTTTTTACTGTAGCACATTTAAATTCATCTTCTGGTAAATTACACAATGCTGTTACAACAGTATCCCAGTCTTCCGATAAGCCACACAATATAGTCATTGCTAAATCACCATCGTCGATAGCGTAGCCAATGTTTGCAAGTTCAGCAACGGTTTCGTTCACTTGCGCTAAATATAATCCCATTGAATTATATTCTTCCAATTTTTGGGAATAAAGTCTTCGACGTAGTTGTACATATGCGAAATCTACAGTCACGTGGTGCATACAAACGTTCGAGTTCTTCCCATATTTCTTTTGCTGTTGTTAGATGTCGTATGTGCATCTGCTGTTCATCACACAGAGAAAGAGCAATCTTTGCACATGCTTTTCCTTGTCTCGATATGTATTTTCGTCTCTCATCAGCGTCAACATTTTCACCGGGCTTGACCTCACCTGGATTTATGACGGTCCATAAGTCGCACTCCATCAATACCATTTTCATTTGGTAATTCCACGATGCATAGTTTGTTCCATTTAGTTTTTCGATTATTCTTTGTTCCGACATTTTGAATACGCTTTTTGAAGGATTCGACGACTTGCACGTATTTTTACGTTGATATCAACAAAATTTTTGAGACAACACCTAACCTCACTTTTGTATAATTCACGTGTAATCTTATCACAGTTTCACGCCTGGGCCCATAACCATTGTTAATATTTACATTTAATGTATGTTAAATTAATAATGCTTTATTTAATTTAACATAAGATCAACATTTTTATTTCAACAGAACACGTCGATACATCTTTGAACAGAAGACTAGACAAAACCAAAGAATACATACATTCATAGCGAGTGATGCCACCTGAGCAAAAAAACAGAACTAAACTTAATTCTCTACAGTGGGCAAAGAAAATAAACATTATTTTTTGACATTCTTAAAATTAGTTTCCAATACGGTTAATACCAATATTCATTAAAAAATGTGTGTAATTATGAAATTGATTCTGTAAAGAGAATTGTTTTAAAATATGTCATTATCTTAGGAACGCCGATAAATTCATTCGGTAAAGATATTCAGGGAAATTCTAGGAAGCTTGGGGTGGTAAGCCATAGGTAACGTCAAAAAAAGTCATGGATCCCGTCCAGAGGTGTAAGAAACGTTTGACACGCACGAAAACGCGAGGCCAAAATAAAAAACCTAGAAGAATGTATATATAATTTCAGGCATTTAATTGATAAATATGAATGAGTTAATCATCGAAACGTTGGTTTTAAATTCTAATATGACCCGGCTTCCAACCCAAAAACTTTTTATTCAAAAATTAACCGGGAAAACCTACAATCTTCTATAATATAATATATGTTTGGAAGTTTACCGAGTTATTTAAATGTTAATACGTGAAGTAATTTTAATTTTATGATGAAACGTCGTTGACAGGTTATTATTAAATGGGAAAACTACAATTTTTACTAAACGTATTCTTATGGCTTAAATGACAACGTATTTTTAACGTTTAAAATGTCAGACATGTATGAGTTAGTCAAATTCTTACCACTAATTTGGATAATACAGTTTCCTCATGTTTAAATCAAGTCTTATATCCCGACAAAGTCTGTTAAGAGCCAAAAAATAGTTGGTGTAATACATGATTATAATTTATAAAGCTTCAAAAGTCAGATTAATTCTACATGGCGCTATAAGTAATTTAAATTAATTACAGTAGGATATTTATGTCACTGAATGATGCTAATTATAGATGCTCGGAAATGCTGAGCGCTTAGTGCAGATTTAGGGTGATTAATCATCTCGCAGGAATTAGTTTCGGAAGTAATATCAATCTATGGGCAGTAAAGGTTAGGATTACCGTAGGCGATCCATTTCGGATATGGATACGATTTTATGGATTCTATGTATTGTAAATATTGGTATAAAATCCCATACAAATCAGTTGCAGGTTTCTTTTTCACGTACTGTTTATAATTTTGAAGCCTCAAATAATATTCTCATTTTATTTTAAGTTGTTCACGAGCTTACTTACAGTATTGTAAGTTGTGGTTTATCTCCTCGCTTATAAAAATCACTGAAATCTCTAGACAAATTTTCAGATTTGTAATCAGAAAAAAATATGTATAAGTCAGGTTGAGTCTACATTTTTTTCGTTTATCATATATTTAGAAACATTCATGTTGTAGAAACAATTTCAGAATAACTGCAACTTTTTTGCAAGATGATACGAGTATAATTTCTTCCGCTTGCATCTCCTCGCCAGGGAAACACAATTCCTCTTTTTTATTAGGGGCGGGACCATAATTTAACAATTTATGCACCGTCAGAAGCAAGGCGAATGGAGTGCCACGTATGATGGATGAATATCTGCACTACTCGAGGTAGAAAAGTCTTATATTCAATTTAGCTCTATAAAATTTGCATGGTGCTGAAAACAAGTTGTGAAGTTAACTCGCTTTTACGGCTATTCAATCTTCTGGTAAGCTCACAGTTGTTCGTGAAATATTAAATGATTCCATGAACAATAAATTTTAAAAGCATTCGTAACAGTCGTAAGCGTTGTGCAAGAGGACGTCGGATGACAAACTGCGGCATATTAACAATAAGCTGTGTTACTTCGAGTCGCTTGTAAATCGCAGGGGTCACAGCAAAAAACGTGCATCCATAATTCAAGGCTGTCGTCGCTTGCTGCACGACGGTAGACCGAAGTACGGATCGCTGCAGATACAGTGTGCAAAGATCGGGTCAAATCCCAAATAAAAACTTAATAATGTGGACAGTGAAAATAAAATAATAATATGAATGAAGTTGATAGTCAACTCCCGTAGTTGACGACTCAAGATTGTGTAAAGCCATTTATTTGCCAGGCTTATCGTTCAAGACTGTCCCAAACTTTCTCGCATATATAATTGTGTGTGTACACAACACTTCAAACCGCACTGAATGCACTTACCCCTAGTTCCTTAAATTTTACGTTATATTCATTTCTTCACTATTACGTAAATTGGCATATTTAAAACAATTTTTCATCAATATTCTTCAACGGGCCTCCCACTAAAATCTCAGTAATAAGCTTCCTTTTGAATAAAATTCAACCTCAGTTTCATCCCCCGCATATAAATATTAATATCACTTTCTTAATTTTTAATCACTTTGAACGTTTGTTCGTCTTTCTCATACAGCTAGCGTTGCCAACGTTTCCAATCCTCTACTATACCTTGTTACCGCTTTCCTTTTTGACAGTGACAATTCTTATATCTAAATAGCTTTTTGCTTTGACCGGTGTAACATAAACCATAATTTAAATAATATAAAAATTATAATAAAGAAAATATTGTGAAATGAGGAAGTGAGCGTTTAGTTGTCTTTTAAATAAAAAATGCAATAGGACCATTCAACGTGTCAGGCGATTGTAACGTAACGGAAGAAGCACAAAGTAAGTGACGTCATTGCCTGTACGGTTGTTACACATCTAAAAGTGTAGACATAATGGCATTATTAATAGAGTATATCTAAATCATAAAAAGCGTTTGATAATGTGATCTGGAACACACTGCTATGGATTTTGTAGAGGACAGGAATAAAATATTAAAGAAAGCTTATACATAACCTCTGCAGTAATTGAAAATAGAAACCAATAAATGAGTCAGACAAGGATGCAGTCTGTCACCCATGTTCTTAAACTTATGTATATAACGGGCGATGAAGAAAGTTATAAAGGAATATGGAAAAGGAATCACACTGCAAGGAGAAGAAATAAAAATCCTACGGCTTACCGCTGATATTATAGTATTAGGGGATTCAGAAGAAGACTTGGAAACGATAATAAATAACATGAATGTGGTCCTGGAGAATGAGTTCAATATGAGGGTTAATAGACGAAAAACCAAGATAATGGAGTGTAGTATGAGAAATAGTGGAATAACATAGGCTGCTAAATTGGGAAGAAAGTTAAGGAATTCAGCTACTTGGGAAGCATAATAACTAGGGATGGTAGAAGTATAGAAGACATAAAGAGTAGGATAGCACAGGCAAGGAAGGCTTTCGCAAAAAAGAGGGCTAATCATTATTAAAAATGTTCATATGAAGAGAGGCGTTATATCGGTGCGAGACGTTCCACTCGGTGATTAACATGAAACATTTTCTATTTAACAAATTGTTGATTATATTTATTCCAATGTCTTCTGACAAAAAGCACTCCCAATACTTATAAATTTGATTGAAAATTTTGTTTTCATTAAATTTTATATTATGGCTGAACTTCAATGAAGTATTTGGTTGTTTGACCTTAATACACATTTCATGGCCGCCTATCTTATCTTGAACCATGTTCGCAGTTTTTTATATAGTTCGAACAAGAAACACTCGATTTATTGTATTCTCCGTGGTTTATAAGGCCATTCTCTTCTTTAATTCTTATCAAAATTTCTAATTTTGGTGTCTGTGTTTTGAAGTAAACGCCCCAGATAGTAGAGGAGATGAAATGTTTAGATAGGACTCTTTTTTGTTTTCAAATTGCGGTTGTCACGCCACTCCTCGTCCTTCTTATTGAAAATTTAAAATATTTTATTAGTTATTTGGCTGTTAAATAATTTTATTCTTTAATTTTAGTTTCGTTTGACCATGGTTGAAAATTTAAATTTTCCGCGAAATTTGGAAGCTAAATAAATTAAGTTACGCGAATGCGTCAGTCAGTGCTAATTTCTCGTCTGAAATCTCACTAATTTCCTGTGACGACTAATTTGTTTACCCTCAATATAAGTTACACATTTTTTTTAAAAAAAATGCAATTCTTTCATCAAAGTTAATTTTATCACTGCAAACGTGTTATTTCATTTTAAAATAATTCATAAATATATATATATTACAGTGCTAAAAAATTAACTAATTGTAAGATTTATATTATTTTATTTGAAAATCTCTCCAAGGTTTCTTTTTCTTTGTTAAAATTGGTATGAAAGTGTTAATGTTAAGGAACCTCATATTTTAACATGGATCTTCTTCAGACAGATATTGATAATCAAATCGGTTAGTTCAATCTTACTACTAAAAAAATTTTGGCTATAGAAATAGGAAACTGCTGTAGAAATTAATCGCAGTGGAGAAGTGTACCTGATTTCCAAGGATCCTACCGATCTTTAATTCTTCTCGGTCTCGATGCGGTCGTGGGACAGCGAATGTGAAAACTTTTTAGAAAATGTTGTTCAGTTTGCGTAACTCGAGTCTTACATTCACTGAAATTGCTATGCTCGTATTCATAAAACGGTAATTATTCGAATGATCGTGACTGACGTCGCGAAGATCTTCAACTGATGAAAACATTTCATGTAATTTACAGCTCCCAGTTGTCAGAGTCCACGGAGACGTTTCTTTTGGCTCGTCGGCCGATATGATTTATCACTTCTTGGAAAAGTTTCAAGAACCAAAGACATCCGTAATTCCCTCCGATTCCAAACAACTTGTTATTAATTATTGGGACATTTATCTCTGAGATAGCAAGAGAAGCCTCAATCATCATAAATCGTTACGCGTCCAGTTCCAGAGTCCGCCGAAGGTTGTATTTTATTCCAAATGCCATATTAATGACGTCGAAAAATAGTGATAATTAATTAAGAGTAGTGTCCTTTCTCCACCACGTCGTTGCAAAATATAATAAGAACTTTCCTAAATCCATTCTGATATTACTTAATCCTTAATCGTTAAAGAAAAAAAATTGGATTCCAGAAAATGTTGAACTTTACATCATTGGACTTTAAGGTCTCAAAATATAAACCTTTTTAGTATTTCCTCTTTAAATATAGTTCCTTAAACTCTCCATTTATTATTGCGGAATTTTAAATAGCGTCACAAGTAAAGAATAATGAGGATTTATTTTGTCATAACTTTTATGCTTAATGAATATACCCGGTAAATACTCAGTCCATAAGAAGTAAAATAAAAGTATAAAGGTACAAGTAACACAATGAACTTAGATAAAAATAAAATATTGTAAAAAATGTAGTTGATTTGCCTCAAACACAGCAATAAAAATACTTGTAATAAGAAACGTAGGCTTTCCAGGTTTATTGATATATTAAATGACTCTCGCTTTCTCAATTGAGTTTATTGTTTATTATAACACAACTTCTCGGCGTCGTCAGGTGAATTAGTCATTCACGACAGTGGACATTAGTTTCGCTAAAACGTCGTGTCTAATAAACAATTAACCAAGTTGATAAGCCAATAATTATCTATTAAATGTGTAATTTTATTATTCTTCGAGGGACTACTTTTTATGGTTTAACAAAACATGCCAGTTTTGTATTAATCATAATGTGTATAAACGCTTGAGTTAGAAGGACAGATTGAAATACGACGGCACAAAGGAAAATGTATAATTTTAGATCTCTATCGAATGATGTTAAAACATTTAAACATATCGTATAAGCACTAAAATGGTAAGAAAAGTGTGTAATCCGAAGACTATTTTCGGATACATTTTAGTATTAAAAAATGCAGTCTCCAATCTTTCTAAACTTCCCATTTTGTATTGGAGTCTCTGTTTCCAATAATTTTTGAATATTTGCTCTGTATGGGCAACACATTCTGAACACTCTACAAATAGCTTAAGTATTATTTTTTAATTTTAAAGGCTAACAACTGAGAATATTTTGTATCCCTTGATTGTGCCACACCCTTTCTTCCACTTAAATAATGAATATTATCCAATTATTCACAAGGCCAGTGGGTGGTGCTATTTCTCATTGGAAAATTTCCGTAATCAGACCAATTCTGCACGACAACGCTCGAACTTCCACGCCGAGATCCAGATTTTGTATATACTATGTTGATTTAAAAGCGAAGAAATCGTAAGTTTTGGGTCGTTAATATTTCTTTGGAAGAGTTTGTGTTCTTTGGGGATGCATTATTGTCCCAGAGTTTTTATAACTAGCTGGGAGCGATAAAGAAGTGCAGTTGTAGAGGTATTGGCGAGATTGTTATTAATGTAGTGATACAATCATCACTCCGCGCAGATCTAGTTACGTTAAGCGAAATCAAAACCCAATAAAGCATGTAATTTAAAACAACAATTAAAGTTTATAGTTCTTTTATATAACCACTCGTACTGCAATTGTATTAAGGGAGAATAAACATAATTTTTTAATGTCCGCAAATGGTGAGATTTCTATGATAATTATCTGCATTGTATTACCAAAGTCGTTCACGTTGACACGCGATATCGTAAAGCCACGTTTTGGTCCGGCGATGAAGACATAACTTTGGCCTGGACAATGGCTGCCCTCACATCTGCATATCGCATAATGCAGGAAACTTCTGCAATAGCTGAACCACGCCTCACGTCCTCTGTTCCATGAAGTAGTCTCCGCTAATGCACCAGAAGCAGCAACATTTGCAGTTCTCTGGGAAATGGATAGTTCCTCGAGGATCTGCTCCTGACACGAGCTGATCCAACCTCTTTACATAATACGCTGTCTGTAAAAATTAATTTTACAACATTCCAATGTTGTTTGTCTGAGAAAACGATCATAATAATCTTCGACTAATAAAGGAACTCGTAACTAGCTACAATTAACTGAATGATCATGTGACGGGAGTGACCCAATACTTCAACTTTGTGAACATAAATGTAAGGAATGGATGCCATTTTCTTGATAAACTAACTAACTTGTCAATAGAATGAAGTAAACTCCAACTTTGTACATACGTGAAACATGAAAACTTAATCGTCACTTCACGGGGTTTATGGGAGAAGCAACTTTATACTGCCGAAACAAACTTGTGCCATTCTTAAATCATTCCTGTTAATCACATAACTTTCCCTAGTCGTTATCCTTCCCAGAAAATTTATATCCACCTGATCACTGTACACTGCAGATATAATACAATGAGACTCCTTCTCAAGATAATGTTCTGATTTTCCGAATGGTCATATAAACCAATAAAATTGTGAACAACTGATCTGTTTAACCAAATAATGATTTTATAGAAGTGAAATTAACCCCATTTTGTTATTAATCTCACAAATAATATTGGATATTAGGAAGGGGAAAATGAAAATAAGAGATTTACGATGAAAGTAACTTTCATTTCTCTTAACTGGGAAACCCTATTATTGATCCAAGCAGGTCTCCTCTGATCATATATTACTTTCCAATGTATTGATTAGACGTTGTTTGTGTAAAAAGCAATTACCCTGGAAAACGTGTCGTGGCCTGATACAAACACTGAAGCAAATTAATAGGGAAACCTTATAAATAAACAGTATCTGTAATGAATTTTATACAACATAAATATAAAAATTGCATTATTTAACGTAAAATACTCTAGAAAATATTAATTTTAGTTGTTTTAAAACATTATAAATTTTATTCCTGTAAATATTATGATAATGGAATTAAAAGTTCCTCAGGATAAAAGGACTTGATATATTTTAACAAATAATAAATAAATTTTTGAACGTGAAGAGATGGCGCCACTTAAGTCGTACTGTTTAGTCGTATCAAACCTGCTCAAGACCTCGTGTTAAATAACAGAAAAACAATTTGAAATTCAAGGTTCGAAACTATTCATTATACTTCAAATAATCATAAATTTGATTGGTAAGGTGTCAAAATTATAAGGGAAGAATTTCATTATTTTTCTAGGTTGCTGAGTGATCAGATATTAATGAAACTAAATAAAATTTATGATTCCTTATTATTATCAACTTTTGTATCATTCAATTTAATAATATTTTCAATTCTTTATTTTTGAACATCAACAATATTCTTAAGGACTGAACGTTTATAATAATAATTTTGGCCATCGCAATATTTTCTGATGGTTGGCATTCAAAACTTTAACCGTTTGTACCTCATAAATTAAATTGCTGATAAATATTCTTATATTATAGAAAAATTTAATCTAAATAGTATGTAATAACTGTATGACTTTATTTTTAAACCAAACTGAATACAAGAAACTAATTTGGAAGAAATCATTATAATCGAAATATAATTTAGAATTTTATTACATTCACAAAAAAGTATAAATTTTAATCCTAAAATAATTAAAACAGACGTAAAAAATAGCTCGTGCTAAAATTAATATTCACGTCATTGTGTAATAATTATCATGTTGTCCTTACTATTTTAGGTTCAGATCTGAAGAGGTTCAAAGGCATAGAAATTTACTAATTTCCTAATTTTTATTTTATTGCTGACAAGATGCCTAATTTATTCATTTATACGTATTAGTATTGGTAGTATTAGTATTAAATCATATTCCATTGATTCCATGGAGTAGAGCTTCAAGGATGTGGAACGAGTAAAAGATTGACCTTAAATTGTTATGATTGCCATTAACTCTATGTTACCATTTACACTCATACGATTATGTTTAACTTACAATAAGATATGCGTCAGTACAATAGAGAAGACAAGATCCATAATACTGATAAATATTGCTAATATTTTATACTAACTACCTTATACTAATGTCTCAACAATGGTCTATAATAAGATACACTTACGGAGTGGTTAAGTAAAATTTTTAGATTTCATTTATTTTTAACTGTTTAATGGTAGCTGGAAGTTTATTAAATACGCTAATAACATTGTAATGAACACCCTTTGTGTTATAGTTAGACTCTTCCCTTACTTGTTTAAATTATTTTTATTTCTTATATAAAAGTTATGTACATTAAGTTTGCTGTGAATAGGTAACTGTTATTATTCACAAATAAAATCAGTGATTGAATATACTGAGAGGTAAGAATAAGTATTCCCATTTTATTGATGAGCCCCCTGAATGAAGTATTTTTTTGCTGGTACGTGACATAATATTCTGACAATTTTTTCTGTAGATTAAAAACTTTGTCTTTCCATGAAGCGTTACCCAAGAATATTATACTGTATGTCATTGAAGAGTGAAAGTATGTAGAATAAACTAATTTTCTTGTGTTTGAGTCACTATAAAGGTTTTAAAATTTAGTAAATCATTATATTCTGTTACGTGGGATTTCCTACATTTCAGCTCGGAGCCATCTTGTAATAATACTCATGCATGAATGAAATATTAACAAGGCAGCGTGGCAATAGCATTCAAGAAAACGAATTCATTCAAAGCACGGTAGCGTGCCGGAATAGCGATTGTGTACACGTCTGGAAAGGACAATGGGACATGTTATCTGAAGCGGACAACGCTTAGTTGTGGCTAATTTGCGTGCCTTCTTCAACAAGTGTTTTCTTAGCGAGGTCAAGTCCCTCTGTTAATTGCTTTCCTTGTTGTTGTTTTTTTATATACACAAGAGTGCAACGTTCCTGCAATACCCTAGGGCCGCGTCTGATAAAACGTTTCAGACATCCAGACGGCTGGATATTTGCCACGGCTGGTTTTGTTTGCTGCAAGCTTCAAAGTGATGTCTGTATACAAATAAGTCACTTCTATTAGCAATGCTAACCTTACCTAATATATTACCTTTAACACGTTAGCCTGCAAACGACCTTTAGTGCTGCTTGGCCTTGGACAAATTCAAAACTTATATAATTTCTGATCATCCGAGTCTTTGCGTTTCACTACAAATATTTTAATTGTTTGCAAATTACCTAACCATATTATCATCCATTTCCAATATGATTACGGTTTCACAGCTTATCTCTATAATTGGCATACAATTTCCGGTGCACCTACATATGTTATTTTCATTCCAGATTACACGATTTTTTTAAATATAGTAGCAAAGAGCTGTGTCTATTCACTACGATTAATATCATTTTATAAGGCTAATTAAGTTTCATGACGTTCATAAAACATAAAACATTACCCATCTAATTAAATTAATTAACGACCAGATTCAAAGCTAAATTTATAGTGAAAATTTTATGTTTATTGATTCTCCAAAAATAATCCTGGTTATTAAAACATTTTAAATTACTTAAATTAGTACTAATATTAGTAACGGTAAAAAAATCAAATCTTCTGCATTTTAATAACAAATATAACACCCAGTAGTTGTAAGTTTTCGTGGTCTATTAATCCAACTTTGTAATTTCTTACATAATTCTGCAGCATATTTCTTCTTAAATTGAAGAGCGAATCCACTGCTAGGAATGACATTTATTGGTCACGTGTTCACTGGTAAATCAATTGACATTTTAAATTTATTTTATTTAATTATTGGAAAAACAGACGTTAAGTGATTATTGCTATCCACCTGGCTTGCAATGAAGTGAGGACTCCCTAATAACTTTTCAGCTATTAGTAATTTCAAACCGAAGGGGAAGAGTTTTTTGACTGAAAGTAATTAGTTAAACTCTAGAAGGAAACAATAGAGATACAAAGGAGTTGATGAGAGAAGACATCCTGAAATAAAGATTATTTCAAATTTGCAAAAATTAAAAGGATTAAAATAATTTAAAAACATAACTTCTACTTGACACTTGATTAAAAGGCTTCAAACATTAAAATAAATATTATTTAATATTGAAGCTTTCTTGTAATATTGTCTCTATAGGAAATTCTTTGTTTTCTGAGTGGCACTAACTCATAGTGACGTTTCGATTGCCTTACTCTGTCATCATTTGCTAATGAAGAGACTGTCCGGTCTTCTAGACTTCTGTAGGTTCCCTCTCGCTCCTTGTTGTTTAAGAGTCATTTAGTGACGTAACGTACATCAATGCTAGTATGTGACTCGTCACGTGACCTATCTTTTTCTCGGCGTTTACTTTTCCTAGCGGAGTCAGGGTTCCACGCTGTACTCAACATTATTCCTGAGTCCATGTTTAACAAATTGTTAGCAATAAATACAGTAACTGTATTTAATTTTATCATATTTCCTGGTTCATTTTTTATTATTATTAGTCTTTCTTCTTTAATTCAGTGTTTTCTTTTTTGACTTTTTCGTCGTTCAGGTTCGTCTACATTGTGTGTGCTTTGGAAAAATCGTCTGCAAACGTTAGTTATTAAATTTCTTTGAAAGGGATGCCGTAAAATAAAGTCATTAAACCTAACTTGCACCCTTTATACGAATTTTTAGTGCTCCATACAAAATTATGACAATTTGGGAAGAGAATAATTTGGACACTACTGTTATCGATATGAAAATGAGAAATTTCATCTGTTTTGGTTGAACGGAATTTTTAATTACTTCAATCCAAGAATATTTTTAAATAATTTTCTTTCTTTCAATGTTAACCATAATAATACTTAAATGATGGCGTTCAATGTGTAGTAACAACTGATCTATATATTATTAAATTTCCTTAAAATAATCATTTAAACGATACATCGTTTTTTGTGATCCATGCAAAGAAGGTAACGTTTGGTTCACTAGTGTTAAATTATGGATGTGGTTTAGCTCACCTGTTGCGCTGGATGGGACTTTGAAGTAGTCCTATTTACGAGTATACTTAAAATATTTAATTTTTTCTGTGATTTATTTGTATTATTTTTTTCTATAAATATTAAAAAAATACTTCAGTGATCCTGGCTGGATGAGTAGAAATCACAGTTCTGAAATTAAATTGGTTATCAATCCGTCATAGCAGAACATAGTTGTCGTAAAACCAATTGATAAATCCATAAATTATTTTTTGGAATAAATTAGAAGTCTATTACAGAAAATGCGATTTAAATAAGTCGATAACTCTGCGATATTAATTAATTCTTAATCTAAATGTTGGGGAGAAACGGTAGAAAATATGTGTTATTCTGAGAGGAAAACTTGCGAAAATTAAATTGCGACTCAGAACGCTAAGCGGAACGTTAATCGTTCGCACGTGGTATTTCATTTGACACGCGGCTAATAGGCGCGTAACAATATATTAAATCTATTACATATAGACATATTAAAATAACTATCGTTAACCCATCAAATAGTTTTTCTTATTATTATTATTTATTAAGAGAGCATTCAACTATATTTGTCATTATCATTGTTCTTGGACTTGGTATTATTGTAATATCTTAAAAATTAATTTATTACCTTGAAAATGTTCGTTATAGAATATAGTCTTTCTCTTGGTCTTACTACACGAATCACTATCATAGTGAAATTGGCAAAAATGAGTGGCAACAAAATTTGGAATATTGGACAAGAATCAAAATCCTAAATTAATATAGAAAGACGTTAGGTTAACAATTATTTTTAAATTTTGGAAACAAATTTAGCACATTGTTCTTATTTTTAAGTAAATCGATGAACAATTGCAATATTTTATGGAAGTCCATAAACGGAGTACAGTAAGTAGTTTCACATGAAGATGTTCAAAAACGGAACACATTTTTATTTTATACATATTTTTTATTTTTTTAAATAGAAATTGTTCTGGAAAATTTGTCTGGCTTATAATTCAGTGAAATGAGATTAATTTAAGTATGTTTATTATTGTCATTATTTCTGATGCAGTTGCACCGCGGGTACGCCCATTCGACATTCCTCCTCCAAAGATGACAGCGTTTTTCAAATCCTTTATCGGTTGAGGAGTTTTTTGTCTGAAGACGTTTACAGTCTTTATTAGGGATGAATTGAAGTAACAATTACTTATCGAAGCGCTCCTATTTTTTTTTCTCTTCCCTATCGACGACTGTAAACATTAAAGTACCTCGTTGATAATTACTTCAGGCCTCCTTCCCTTCACATCGGTTACCGTCGTCTAATTAGTTTTGCTTTCCCAAATTTTAATTTCATGAAACCGTAATTTGATCAACACCAATTTGTATCGTATGCCATAGCGAGAAAGTTTAAATTACAGGTGATATTCCATACTGCCTTGCTCGAAGGAAAAAGGAAATATTTTTTTCGAGGAGAAGTGCGTGTATTAATGGTGAGAGGCGCCTACCTGGGCAGGAAGAGGCGTCAGTGGGTCGCCCGGATCTACGTCACAATCGCACTCGCGTGATAAGGGAACTGGGTCCCGGCTTCCCCACAGAACCGATACGCGCCTGGCCCAGCGCGCGACTGAACGCGACTTCGCCGGGCGTCGCGTCGGGACGCTTCCTCCCCCACTTCCCCTACTTACTGCCCCGCTCCGCTACACTCCAGTAGCGACGGCGGTGGAGAGCGACGCACACGACTGTGAACCTACTACGACTACGACTACGGGTGGGCGGCGGCGTCACTCGGCTACGTAGCGGCAAAGCAGACGCGTCGCGCATCACAACTCACAGTACCACTTACGTCAGTACTGAGACTCATCCCGCAAGCAGGCCATGTTTTTCTCTGTCCGCACTCCTCTATTAAATATTTCCGGTTTTAGACGTACCTAAAATATTGAATGATACATCATTCTGAATGGGCGTAACCACAGTAGGAGCTAACTTAGAAATAGAGAGATTCATTACAAAGCTCCGAATAAAATATATAAAATTAACGAACAAAATTTATATACAGCAAGAAAAAGGAATACATAACAACTAAGAAATGAAGACGAAAACCTATCAAACTATATATTTTAAACACTATTTTTTGCTTAAATTTTAAAATAAATAAATGAAAAGATGGCCAATAAGTCAGAAAATAATAGAAAATTATTTTCTGATTTATTGACCGTCTTGTAACTTATTTATATATTTATAAACTAGTAACTATTGCTCTCTTTGCTCTGCTCTTTTCTCAATCAAAGACCGTACTCCTCTCTCAATATGGCTTAATTTAGATTTATAGTCAAAAATTTTTATAAATATCATCACTATTATTTTTTTATTAATCTCTATTATACTTAATTAACCTTGTTTTGAATTTTTTAAACTTTGTAGGCAGACCGCATGTCATGTTTGCAAATAGACTAATCCAATCCAGAATTGTACTAATTAGAAACGAATTTTTTCCTATATCAGCCTAATATTTCTTCTCTCTAGTCCTGCACGAATGATACCTTTTATAAAAGTAAGAGGGAGATAAAATTCTTATATGGGTCCCAACATGCTTCCCCATACTTTATTGTAGGTCGTTTTAAAGTTATACGCAACTGCCTTCACCCTTATGGAGAATTTCTTTAAATTACCTTTCAATTATCATGATTTTATCACTTTGCATTAAATAAAATAACTATTTTTGATTCATTGTAGAAAAATAAGCCCCAAAATTTTCTGGTAAGATCGAGTACCTCTTTTATAATTTTGTCAACGGAAATTTCGACATTATAAATCCTCCAGACACTGGGAGACAACCTACAGTTGGTCAGAAACGACTTTATTGTCTAGTCCACGTGAGATGATGACTTTTTCTTACATGGGAGGGCGTGGGATTAGAAGCGATGGATGAAGGGTATTCTGGAACTCGTGTGAATTTTAACATTTTTAGTAAGACACCAAGAAATATAGGGGCAAATGTTGATGTTCTACAAATCTTTCGGAGAAAGAGACACCAACAATACGGGCAATACTGAACTATGAAGACTGTACTGAACTTACAGCAAAGCTGCAGAAGCCACCTCCTGTTTGACCTAAGACGTTAATTAACAGCAAACATTCAACTAGACAGTTTTCCTCTAACGGATACCCTTTATAAAATATCATGAGCAGTTATTTTAAGTTATGTGCTACATAACAACAAGAAGACATTTTACGATGATAATTGAGTAAAATATTAATAATTCCACAACACCCATAGTTTTACTAATAGTCTCCGGCTACATAACATGTAATAGTGACTAATTTTTAAAAGAGGGAAATAGGTTGCACATATTTTAAGAAAATAAAGTTAATTTTAGGATCACACCATGCATGAAGGCAGTATTGTATAGTCCTGTAGATTTAGATTCATTTATTTTTTCCATTCGTTCTCGAAGGAGTTTTAACGTAATATTACACTATATATTCTAATAAATTTACATACATCATTTTCTTTGTGGGATGAGTCATCGAAATACCAACCCATAAAATAATCTGATTAATTCAAATTTACCGGAACAATAATTGACCAAAAAAGTTACCTAAAGCGGCCACTTACTACGTGCACATGGAGGATGTTCCAATGGGAAGTGTAATAATCCTAACCAAAATCAAGGTTACTTTAACTTTAAATATGTCCGGCTCGTTATTATAAGAAACAAAACGTTGCTGACGTCATAATGCTTCATAAAGAGTCACGGAAACAAAATTTCTGCTCTTTCTCTCAGGGCTGAAAATCTTTGTTTTGCCTGTAATCAAAAAGTTCAGTAAATCTACAAGTAAATAAAGTTTATATACCTTCAAG
The DNA here is from genome assembly GCA_034510155.1 of Eucriotettix oculatus. Taxonomy (NCBI): domain Eukaryota; kingdom Metazoa; phylum Arthropoda; class Insecta; order Orthoptera; family Tetrigidae; genus Eucriotettix; species Eucriotettix oculatus. The sequence goes on from CM067382.1 coordinate 33,576,074, forward strand.
CATTATATTGAACAAAACTACACTTTTCGACGCCACAATACACAAATTTACGAAACAATAATAATACAATATTCTACTCAATCAAAATAATTTTCTCTGCATATCTCTCCTTAACCAATAATTACCCTCATAATGTTTTCCATTCAACACGCAAAAAAAATCAGCTCCAGCGCTCAAAGAAAATCTTTCTTAACGTAAATACGTTTAATTGTTTTTTTGTAGTCAAGAAACATTTTGTTGAGCTTTACGGCTGGTACATGGAGGGTCTAACGGAATTCTGCGCATTTGTATTTATCTTTTCAGAGGGAGGTGTCGTGTTCGAGTCGTTAAACGTCTTATACTATTGGATTGAAAATGGATGTGACGAAAATTAGGAATACGTAGCCTACAGGTGCAAGTTTGAGTCTAAAGTGGGCATATTTATATTTTTAGGTTATATATATATATATATATATGTATCAACAAATATTGTCAGGAGTTCTGTCTCAAGTAAATAAGTGGGAATAATAGGACAATAGATAAGGGAATACCTATTAGACAATATGTTTTTATGAGGTCTAAAAGGAAGTTCCTATCCACGTGGAAGGAATAATATTTTAGGAACCAAGGGGAAAACACCGTTCTACCGCGGTAGTATTATAGTCGTGAATGGAACGGTCTGACTAGCGCTGATAGATGCTGTCGTCAATAAGCCGCTGACCTCTATTTTCAACGTAAAAATATTTGGAAAAAATCCGAGAGAGCAGAAGAATGACAAGTTGAATTGGGGCTGTTTACCTTGGAGGTGGAACTTGGATGTTAAAAGTGCTACACAGAGAGGATTTTTAACACTTATCCAACAGCTCTTCTCAACAAGCTTTATGAAAAAGGTTCTTCATGATTTGGTGAGAGAAGTCAGTTTCCAGTTTTAAACACAGCGTACAACGAAGTCGAATTCAAAGGACAAGTCATAAAATACAACTCACAACAACACATGTCTAACAGTGAGCGAGCGTGATAAGAATAAAAATAATCATTTTACATGGTATGTTTCAGCGAAGAGGAGTATTAAGGAGTACTAAAACGAAGACTGTACAGTTATTAATACGTGGTTTAGAAAAAACTTTCGTGTCAATATTTGGAAATTGTATCGATCATAACGATTTTATTGGGCACGTAGAACTGAATGCCCGCCGTTGCCCGGGTACTTTTTTTTAAACTCGTTTTGATGATCACGAAATTTAGTGTCGAGTCAAATTATTTAACGCGTTGCGTAAATCGAACTTTATAATCCTGTGTGCGAAGATGATTTAAGCTACAAGTTTGAATTATAGTTCACGTTATAAAGAATGTAAATAATAATCCGCCAGCTCTTCAATAGAAAAAAATTTAATTATGAAAAATGTATATATTTGGAAAACACACTTGAAATAATATTGCCAGTCTTTATATCTTCAAACAAAACTTTTTAAAAGTATTATGATTAAAAAATATATATTTTATAATTATTAAATTCCAAAAAGACATATAACCTAATATTATTAACAATTTTCATGTTAAATTATTTCGGCAGCCTACTCAGTTATTAACTTATAGTAATTAAAAATGTTTACCTAAATTTTTATCTCCCTCTGATATTTCATGACTGCAGGATATAATTGGGCATGAAATATGATTACTGTAAAAAGGCGGTTAAAAATAAAACGGAAATAATCTCCCTTACGTATTTAAAAACCAATTTCGAGTTTTTTTTATATCATCATTGCATGTGTTCCGCGTGTTAGAATAAAACTTTTCAAATGTGTGAGTATCGAAATGTAAATAAATAGCCACCATATTTCGTGAAATTAAATATGGCGGGTTCCCCCTGAGTATATAATGCTTTTACATAGATTGATGCATCTAAGTAGAACACGTGTGATTCCGAACAACATAAATGACAAATTGACGCAGGAATGTCTTCTTTTTCCTTGGCTCTACAGCCCATTGAGGGCCGTGGCCTCCCAGGTCGACTGCGGACTGTCATCTTTCATGACACATTCTGAATTTGGAGTGACACGTGGTCAGCGTATCGATTCTCCAGCAGTCTTAATCGCAGTCTCCGTGACCATGACGCCACGAACGTCCAATTCCATGCCAGGATTCGATCCCGGGACCTCCGTGTTTTGAGGCAATGACGTTAGTGACTAGACCACTGGAGGATGGTAGTGCAGGAATACTTCAATAAATTCCATTTTATACTTTAACCTTATTTGTTTTCCGTTAGTCCAATGTGTAGCTCAAAACATCAGAAAATTTACTTCTGTATCATCTTTCTAAATAAATCCGCATCTAAATTGAAATAATTCAATCACAGTATTCATTCAGCATTTCTTTCCAGTCATTCTAATTAGATTTCAGGGGAACACTGATTGCTCTTCGTTGAAACAGGGAAATTTCCAGAAAATATAAACTGCGTGGCTTCTCATTAATTTACTAAAATGTAATAAAAAACATTTTGACTTTAATTGTTTTAATGTAACATCGGGCTTCACGTGGAAATACCCTGAACAAATACGCTCTCAGTGGTCAACTTCAACTTAATTAAGAGTTAGGTTACCTCACTGAACAATACCATTTGTGTAAGTGCATATCGCAATTCATAACTCTCACAAACCATCAGCCGAGAATAATATTTAATTAATATTCGTTACGCTTTGAGTTTTTAAACGTGTTTTTTCATGATTTTTTGTGTTTTCTCTCGTAGAAAATCGGGCATTTCGGACATACCTCAACATTCCTTGGTTAATATTAGAGATAATTATGACCACAAACCTCAATTTTATGGTCACTAAAGAATTTTTTATTAAATAACCTTTTCATCACGGAATTAAAAATCATTCCGTGTCTGTCTAATTACCTCTCAATGTACAGGCAAGCGAATTAGTTAGCATTGGTGAGTAATGAGAGATCAGGTTCAAACATCCGCCCTTCCCTGTGTTAAGATGTGAAGCGAACTTCCGCAGCTTTAAGAGGACTGGACCAATAACGTCAGTGCTGCTTGAACTCCTCGTTGCCACAAATACACTTCCGCGCTAATACACTCTGTTTGGTTACTTTCCTTGATTAATCATTTCGAATTAATTCACGAAAGACGTTTCTTTACACCGACGTAAGACTCGCTCATCTCTGCCTGGTTGGAGGAACACTCTTCCAAAATATTCCAAAGTGTATACAATGAACTAGTACAATGTGATTATCTTTGTACTTTAGAATATAAACGGTGTCTCTGATAGTACTATTCCCTCATGTTTATTAAAAAGCTATCATCTATTTAATTACTTCAAGAGTACGACTAGCTTAATGTAATCCTCTGTCTTTTTAAATTTTCCAACTTCGATAATTGCTCCTATTTATTAAAGATATTACCTTGGCCTTTGATCAATATTCTACTAATCTAATTACTGTTTATGAATATCTCGACATCTGTCCTACTTTAACTTCTTAAGATTTTCCGTTAGCCTGATAAGTCTACAATATGTTGCCCTGAGCTGGATCAGACAAAGATCCATGACCACACACCACTTTCAGAGAGGTTAGCGAATCTCGCTGAACAGTCAACTTATTAATAATATTGATGATATTTACAATAATAAATTACACTTTTTAACAAATATTTTACAGCTATATTATCACACATTAAATTAATTTAAAACCTGTCCCTTCCATATTTTGTTCGTTCGGAACACCTTCAGCAGATGTCCTGCCTCTAAGAAGTAGTTTAAAATTGTTTTTATTGAGATTGAAATACCGTCAGCAGGAGGCGTTCTTGGAGACCACAAAAATTAATTACAATATGAAACTAAAAAATACATTGTCTGATGGTGTCATTGTGAGGGCAGTCTAAGAGGATATGAGCCACCGTCAAATCGGTGTTACAATTGGAGCAGAAAGGCGTGGGAGATCTAGAAAAAAGAAATGAATGTGTAAGGCGGGAGTGGAAGGAACTGAGTGCAAGAGCTACCTGCTGTCTGCTGTCTACTCGAGATGTTATGTGGATAAGTTGTCTCTTTGTAGGAGTCAATTTCTTTATAGATGAATTCTACGTTTATTCCAACTGTCAGTCAGGCGGTTGCTACACCCGATCATTGTCTTTTCTTGAGCAGATAGGAAGATCCCAAGATTCCTGCGTGAGCCGGGCTTCAGCAGATGGTGATTTTTTGTTTGTTTATCTTCCAAAGAAGAACGTTGATTTCGTTGATACAACAACTTCTACATCGGTGGTTGAAGAGTGAGTTGATCGTCATAAGAGAATTGGTCAAAATCAAAATGAAATTGAATGGATGGTCTTTGAAGTATATTTCTGAAAGATTTGACTGGTTTATTAATTAATTTTGAGATTGATTTGGTCATATAGATTTGGTCAGGATAGTTTTAAAGAAAAAATATATTAAACACATGTATATAAATATTTTTTAAATTATTTAGTGCGTCAGAATTGTTATTTTCTGATCTAATAACAACATCCTTGTGCTTTCAGCGTAAAATATTATATAACATAATCTTGATGGCAAGCAATATAGCCCATGCAGCCGACCTAAAGAATTAGTTTCCTTCATCTGAAAAAGAATTAAAAGGTTGATACAATAGCAAATTTCACCCCGAAGCGTCTTGGGATCGAATGCAACTTTCAGAGAATTTTATTTTTCGTGAAACATGAGGTGCTGCAGTTGCTCGAATTTCAACTGTTGTTCCTGCTGCTAATGGCCATCGGAAAGATGTAACGGCAGAATTCTTTTTTCCGTTTCCTCCATTCCGCCGTTCCTTCCAAACGAATAAATATCTAATTTAGCCTTTAGATCAAGTCAAGCACGTGCAACGACATTCACCGAGAGTAATTAATTGAATTCAATCAAATTCGCGATCTTCCAATAATATATTTTCCTCTATAAATTTCAAGCGAGTAACATTTATTTATGGTCTATTCGAACGTACCAGTAACTGTTAAGAATACTAATATTGAAAATCATTCTCGCTGGCTTGAATTTTGAATTATATGTTTATATTATATTACAGTTTAAAAAACGCGTTAAAGTAAACTATAAAAGTTCAGATCCTTTCCAAAATTGTCCATGGAAACCTAAATTATTTACAATGTCTGTTTTTATTTAAAAAAGATTTTATTAAGAGTTTATTATAATATATTTACCGATAATTGGCCGTTTACAGCGAGACAAAGGAACAAAAGCAATTTTACGTTCTTTTTTGATAACCCTCGAATCTTTCTTTGCCCGAGTAATATTCCCAGAATCAATCAACAACGAAAATTTAATTACAGACTGAGACTTTTCGTTCTCCATTATTTATCTTTCGGTGCTCCCTTAATGAAAACAAATGTGAAGTAGAGAATAGACTTCAACGTTTAAGAACTAGATTAATAATTTCATCCCAACAGAATGAATTTTCAGGAAGAAACTAGAGGAGAGTATTCAAATTTTTATCATGGCTTTATAATTTCATTCAAACTTATTGGCATTTAAGGAATTATTTGTATAAATTTGGGTATAGTAAAATAAACTTTATTTTGTATGACTTTTGAGTTGTAAGAACTAAATGAATTATTCGTTCTAATATTCGTTCAGCATGCGAAAACAGTTTTGTAATGTGTCTCTGAATGTTTGAGGGATAGTTGAGTTCTTCCCAGGCCATTTCCTCAGTTTCCTCAAAGAGGAACGGCCAGCGGAAGGAAATTTGCCGCCTTTTCCGAAGGAAGCGCCTTGCACAGACAGCACAAAACACATTTTAGACGTCGAAAGAGCTACTTTTGTTCACACAACTTTCAGGAAACTCTGTCTGAGATTTCGTTCCTGCTTTTGTCAAGTTAAGCTTCGGACACATTTACTGCAGATAATATGTTTACATAATAAAACATAGAAATTCTTTATTATTCACGATTTCTTAATCGTATCCTCGAAAAATCTTATATTACGGTTACGTGTGTTATATTCGTGTAATAATGAATGTTGAGGCGATAGAGAACCTCCTTTATAATTTCGCCGACGAAAAGAACAGAGAATATTTAAAATTAGATGCAAAGTGCGAACTATCATAAAGCCTCCAGATACATAATGCTTTGCTTTATTTACAAAAGTGCCAACTCGCCGGAAAAACGTCATTGGCGATATATCCGCAAGTTGGTCGGAACAAATTTACGGTCTAGACCACGTGAGTAAAGTGGATAAAGTTTCTCCCACGTGGTTTTACGATAAACCAGTTAATAAAAAGGTTTACTATGTTTTTTCGTCTAGGTCATGTTGAAATGTAAATATTCTTTTACCAAATTGAGAAACAGAAAAAATAATCACAAAGCTGCAACACGAAAAAACTAGGTGTTTGGATCAGACGGTGCCGTATCCTATTTTCCAAAGGGTCTCAATCATCCCAAGAATTATTCCTTCTTATAATATAAAATTTTATTATTTCTTTTTGTTGTTATAACTCCCTCTTTCTCTTAAAGACAAACCTGAGAGAATGTCACTTTTTTGCAATACAAAAGGATTGCTAGCCCTTTGGATAAATAAATGTAGTAATGAATTTGTTAATTAGATTTGGTAGCATAAATTAGAACAATTATTAAAAGCATAAATTACTTTTTAAAACAATGAAATCTAATGGAAATGAAGAATATCGGGAACAGCTTTTTGCATACCGAATTTGGCTCTGATTCTAAGCCTAACTGACCAAAGATTATAAGCAGTTTTTTCTTAAATCTCATTTAAGAGTTTGACACTAATATCCGTAAAAGGTATTTTTTGTGCTTTTGTCCGAAGAAAGTCTGTTTCTATGTTCCGAAGGAGCTCACTAAAAATCACCGCAGGCCTTGAGTCTTTTTCTTGCGTACTTTTAATGTTTTGCAAATATTTTTGAGAGCAGTTGCCCAACGTAATAGAAGAGTTTAAACTTGTAAGACATCCATAGTTCTTCAAGAATGGAACAATCATAAAGAAAATGATTAACAGACTGATTTTTTCCTGACACACGAAAGACATCCAATTATTTTAGCGACTATTGTTCCTAAGTTACTAATGTACTTGTGCTTTGCCGCTTAGTCTGTAATAAATGTAGCATGTGCCTCGTTGTAGCAACGTCACGTTATTCAATACGTCACTATTGAAAGCTCTGCTCCAATTGAAATTCCTGTCAGTTGCAGTTGAGTTTCGTGAAGACCACGCTAATATGACCACAATATTATGTGTCGAAACATGAAGGAGACGTGAAAATGAATTGAATATTCTCTGAATAGAATAATTTAAATGTCGATCCCTTTATGGGACAGAATATTACTTATTGCAACAATCATAAATAATATACGTCATCGAACACTTTGAAAACGTCTGTGCCACTTAAACTCACTGCCAGTTATTTGAACTTCATTTAACACGCTTGCAATAAATATAATTACTGAAATTATTTTCTGCTAACATATCTAAAGTTACTAATTATTTATTAAATGTGTCTAAATAAATGATGTTCTGGATTTGTTTACATCAATACTTAAAATGCAAAATAAATTTATTATGTACTTTTTAAAATCAGAATTCTCTAAATTTTGTATTAAATGCATAAAGTTATGAAAGGTATAAATTAGACTAAATATAATAATCAATTACCAAATGTCTTAATAAATGAGGTACAATAAAATACAGAGGAATTGAAATAGAAATAAATTTTTAATTGAAATATTTTTTAAAGTATTGTAAAACTAATATTAATTAAATTAGAAATAAACTCAAAATTCAACATAAATCACATCACAAACATTTAGAGAAATTTCTATTATACTTATTACACATGTTTCTTACGATCAGGGAAAACAGTGGATGGGTATAACACCCCTAGTAGCAATAAATTTGAATATTTTTCAGTCCCTCAGTGTACCAGAAATTTTTATGACTTTATTAAGTTACCGGAATATATATTTTTTACCTCTTAAGGTATGTAGTGTATTTTTGGAGTTTTTAAGGTATCAGAGTAATTTAGAACTCTGAGGCCACTATTAGCATACCAATGCTATTTTAGATTTTCTTTTGATTCATTTAGTAATTATTACCGAGAGAAGTTTTTAATCTCTTTTGGCTCTGGGAAAATTTTTAATTCTCTAGCCGTACTATGAGTATTCTTTTCCTCGTAACGTCTTTTGTAAACTATACTATGTGTATTTAAGATTCTATTAAGGTACTGAAATGTTTTTTAGACTTTATGGGTAACGAAACAATCTTTTAACGTATTGAGTGTATTTGTGAGACTCTTAAGGTACTGGGAGTATTTATGAATCTATTTTTGTACCGGGAGTATTTATATCACTTTAAAGATGTCCGTAGTATATTTGACTCGATTAAGCTATCGAAAATATTTTAGTGTGCCGGGGATACTTTTGAATCTCTTAAAGCACCGAAAGTATTAATTGTAACGGTTTTCGTATAATAATTTACATTTACGTTTGTATAAAGATAAAATTAATCTATGAAAATCATTGTTTTATATTTCTTTAATGAAGGCAGAGTGTAAACGAGTTGTTGTATGTAGTTGAATCATAGAAAATGTTATATGAGGAAATAAAAAGTAATATATAAGTCGGCCTTTCTATTAAATTTCACTATTTATTTCAATATATTTAGTCGATAAAATAATCTATACTTTGAGAAGAACTTCACACAACAATGTAATTATTCTTCAATAAGCCTCAGCTTCCCATATAGCAACCTCAACATAATTTTCAATATTAAGAGTAACTTTATTTTAAAACTCAACAATATGTTTCTGCCTTTAAATTAAAATAGCTAGTCATTAATTGACAAGGAGACTATGAAAAGGAATTGTTGTGGTTTTGAACAAATAATTTTATGATTAATAAAAAATATTGGGTTTATAAATATTGTATACCAAATATAACATTGCATATTGATGATACATGTGCAGAAGGTTAACGCAATAAAATATTACTGAAAACCTTAAATTATGTTGGAACCACTGTTTATCGATTTAATAATACACATTTTTCTCTTTATTCTTAATAAAATGTTGAAGAAACTGTAAAATAAACTTTTATTGGACCTGTTTTCCTGTCTCTCTCATTTTTTGGAACAGTGGATGATCCTGGCTTCTCTTGATTTCTAACTACGCTAATTATTTTGACTGCTCTGTTTCTGTATTTTTATTCAGTTCCATTGTCCCTCTCCAGCAGATATTCTTCATCTTTCATTAAATTTTTTCTTGGCCATTCGGCACGTGTCTAAGCTTTAATCGGCGATCGCCGTCCGATAATTATCAGCTTCGACAAAATGAACTTCATTAGTGACAGAAACGTAATGTGGCTTCGTGTAACGTCGCGTTCCTTATAAATAACAATTTTTCATATTTAAGTCACATATTCTATAATTATTTAGGTTAATTTAATTGGTGCTTTTTAAACCTGAATGTCAAAATATATAATTTGAGAAAAAATCTCACAGAAATCAGAAGCATTCAGATAGCGTAAATACGAATAGCTTGATCCAGAGCAAATTCATTTTAGAACTAGCGGACGAGTTAGCCTGTCCCAATTGGCTGACGGATTCGCATTGTGATCCGGTGGCACGGACGGAAATGCTGAAAAGGGGTTCACTATGACACTGGCATTATCTCCAAAGCACAAAGCACCGAGAGCGGAAAGTCTGAATTCGCGCCAGTATCTCTGTGGAAACCATGCGTTGTTATTCTGCATCACGTGATTGCATGCTCTCTAAGTTGGGGATGATGTGAGGTACATTTATATTTCAATAAAATGCATTGTGATATCAGGTCAGTGCAAACCAAAATGAAGTTAGTTTACATTGAAATCAATTTGTGAATATACGACAGCTAGAGCTAGGCGGACAGATTTAGAAAAATCATTTGATAATGTGAACTGGAACACACTATTAAGGATTTTGAAAAACATAGAAATAAAATATTAACGAAAATAGTATATAGGAAAAGATCAGTTTTGTTTTAGGAAGAATATAGGGACAAGAGAAGTTATATTGACTTTGAGATTAATTTTAGAAGATAGAATACGAAAAAATTGGCCTACGTTCATGACATTTGTGGATTTATAAAAATCGTTTGATAATGTGAACTGGAATTAAGGATTTTGAAGACAACTAGAATAAAATATCGGGAAAGGAGGCTGATACATAAACTCTACAAAAGGCAGTCAGCTGTAATTAGAATTGAAGAATTCAAGAAAGGAGTAAGCAAAGGATGCAGTCTGTCGCCCACGCTGTTTACATTATATATGGAACAGGTGAAGAAGAAAGTTAAAACGGAATATAAAAAGGAATTATACTGCCTTTAAATTCAAGCTCTCGCATATTGAGAAAATTGTGTTTATTGGAGACAGAGTGGTTAGTACTTTATTATGGTGCTGTGTAAAATGTCGCCAGCAACGCTAACGCGACAAGATGGGTTTTTACCTGCGTTGAAACTACACAGCATACAGATATAAAATATTCGTTTTCCTCTTATGCTATAATATGGGTGGTATGAGCACGTTAGATTTACATGTAATCTACACAGCTTACATCCACACGTGTAAATTGTTTCTAAATGAGGTGAAAGACCCTGTGAAGGATTACAAATCCCTGTTGTAATCAGTGAATTACATTTCAGTAACTTTCGTTTCGGACTCGGAAGTAGGCCGTCGTCTCAATGTATCCTTCAGCCCAAATTGCGGCTTGTTGTGTTAAGGCCATGGCGACGGGATTTCGTGACATCACCTAGATACGGGCAGCGCAGTATGCGGGTGGCAAGTGGAGCGCACGTGTTGGGAATCACCAAATTCTATAGCCGAAACCGCATCCTAATATCCCATAAACGCCGTCTCCTCCAACAAACTTGAGCAGTGACAAGACCCTAATTTTGAACGACAGATGAAGTTTTCTTAAAGTGTAACGTCACATAAATTGGGACCTTGAATGGTGGCTTGTCTCTTACTTACGGTCAGTATTATTGCTGTCAAATAGCAGGTAGCAGCGGCGTTCCTAGAGTAGGTAGCGAGTAACTGCCCAAAAGAATTCCTTACTTAATGGACTTCTACACATCAATTTATTGTATTTGACAGTCTATTGAGTATATATCAATTCTACACACCAGTATAAGTAAAATAAATCTAATAATAAATTAAATATCTTGGTTAAAGCTAATCAAAACATAGTTTATTCGTTATATAATTTACTTTAAAATTCATTCTATAATTTACGGTAATAATATATACGAAAATAAAATATGTAATATTTGCACATAAAAGTTTTACAAGTAATATATTAAAAAGTGTAACTCTAAAATATCTCGTGTATGTAATAAATATTTAGTATACATCTATTCTACACATCACACAATAGAAATGCTACCAAACAATCTATAAGTAATTTAGTTACAGAGCAACATTTGATTCAAAGTATACTGTTTGATACAATCAATCGAAATGTGATCGATAAGTCTACACCGAATGCCAAACTGTCACTATAGTACAAATTTCCGTGGCAGCGCAACACACTATTGATACTGGAAACACGATGAGTGAGAAATGCGCTAAATATATTCACTTTATACATACTTAGAAGTTAGGCACTAGTGTAGAGAAGTACAATTTCAAGCTAATAATGTCAACAAAAAGGTAACGATGCATTCGTAATTGATCTCAGACAACAGGACGTTTCTTTAATTGGAACCTCTTCAGCTCTGATAATAAATTATGATTGCATTTAATTACAAGAAAGTTTATAGAACATTACTTACAATTTATTTCATGACATATAAGGTGATACATTTTTGAAGTGTTCTAGTGACAAATATGGCAGCCGAAATGACTGCTATTAACTTACAGGTGTTAAAGGTAATAAAGTAGTTTCTAATAAAAATTTTCTCACTTACAGGTCGATTTACTACTTATTAATAATATGTTTGCTTGTGTAACAATACCTCCTCCTTCACGATTTAAATTGTAACATAACTGAATACGTATGTGTATTACCACTTCATGATTGCCATATATACGTTTTACTGATTCTGGCCCCGTAGTTTCTCAATGCAGTAATTAGTAGTAGATGTGGCTAGACGTGATGTTCATTCCATTTCATTCACCTACCTTGACCACTTTATTTGGCTAAAAGTCTTCTATCCATTTCAACTCCTTGTACGCTTTCATACTAAAAGAGGCGGAATATTAAAAGCTGTTGGTTCTTTTGTGCTTTTTCTCTTCTACGTATTAAATAATTAAACATATTAAAGGCCAACACGGAAATTTTTTTAGTGCGTGTAATTACACAAATATATTAATAATGATATAAAATATATTATACGGTATTTAATTTAAAAGAAATAGAATAAATTAACGGATGACGATTGAGTTTTATAACCGCTGTTTTGTTTGCCTTAGAAAAAAAGTAATACAACTTACAGTAACAAATTTATTGAAAAGCGTACGATTTGCTGGGGAGGACGAAATAAAAATGTCTATCAAGTTTCTAGTAGTTTTTGATTGGTGCTTGCACGATCAGTAACTAGCTTTAACGTAGTATATGTCTTGTGATGGGTCACTTGGTAATGCTGCTACGATTATATGAAGCTATGATGCGACTTTCCCCTAATTTTTGATTATTTCCTTTAAATTTTCGAGATAAAAAGTATACATTTTATTTTAAGAAAGTAGCAACACAAACATAATTTTTTTATTCTTTAACTTTTTATTTATACAAAGATAAACTGTATTACAATTAAAATTAAATTAACATATAAATGTTTTATATGTTTTTCTTTAAATTTGTAGTATATTTGACGGGAAATTTTATATAGTAGTCAGATTCGTATGAATTATCATGTTTTTGGTAAGGGAAATTACAAGTAGTTGAATTTCCTAAAAGTATAGTCTGCATTATACTTAAAATTCATATCGTGGCTTGTTACTTTTACATTTGCTGCGTTTACATTAAAATAGATTTAAAAATCGTAAATGTTTTCATATTTATCATTTGCTACGGAAATAAAAGCGAGTGTTTACATTTAAATTTTCAAACTGAAACAGCCGCATTGCTACAAATCTCTTTGAGCAGAACACTGTCAATGAACTCTCCCCAAGAAAAATTTAAATATTTGACGGCCGTTTTATTTAATTGATACAGCCTCGTCTGTGAATTTCACTTCACCCCAGCTTTGAACTACGCCTCAATAAGTATGTAAAGAATTAATATAACCGGAAAAAGTACTTCTTTAAATGGCACAGCTTCCATTAATTTCTTTTGTCGTCTCAGAAAATAAGCAGACGTTTGATATCTGCTACGTGAACTCTCATTCATTAAAATCTGAATGGACTACAAAAAAGAATATAGTTTGTCTGACAGAGTAGCAGCTAATATCAAAGACTTTCGCCAATTAATTTTACTAAAAATTCTGTTTAACTAGAAAGTAATCCAATACCAACATCACAAGTAACACTCAAAATATTTTTACAGTGAAAAGAACTTTTTCCATCAGTTATTTAGATATTATAATGTGTCTCTATTAAATTTAAATTTTACTTTCGAGTTACAGAAATGTATCATAACTAATTTATTATTTTTAAGAACAACTGAGGTAATTAATTTCTATATATTTGATTACTAAATCTTTCGGCAATAAATAAATTTATTTATAAGTACAAGCCACATGAATTTCAAGATAAATGCTAACATCTTTCAAATAATCATAAAAATTATTAAAATAGTTATTTAAAACAGATAATTATAATTATTAGAACAGCAAAATAATGATATGCTATTTTAGCGAAAGAACGTCTACTGAAAATTATCGAGATTCTTATAAATTCCATAACTATAGAAAACGAGGAATACCAGTGATAATTATGATATATATGATCATATCTCCAGAAAAAAATTGTATTTGTTAAATTTATATTCACATAAAAGTTTTCAATATCGTGCATACACCGAAATGGGTTTCAAATTAAAAACAGAAGTACACAAAATTTAGGAAATAATTATTTATAATACCGCACTGAGTTTGTGCAAGTCTTGTTGCTTTCATCAGGAGAAATTGTTTTATTTAAATTTTAAGAAATTTATCAATATCAAATTCGATATCGTACGCTTGTAGGTCTGAATCGGTTTTAATACATAAATTAAACATCCCGTTATTTTCTTGAATAATTAATGCAACAAATAAATAAATGGTTATATTTTTTCATATTTTTAACACCCTCTATTTATTAGTCTCCTTATTAATACTTAAACTAATAGATAATTTTAAAAGTTATTAATTTCTATCAGTATTAAAATTGCGATTGGTATAAAATATTGGGGATAAATTGAAAGACCGTCGTGCTATATTGTATTAAATTATTTCTAACTTGCTGACCTTTTCATTTATTGACGGATTCAGCTCACATAACTATTTATCATAATTATTGTGAAGTCAGTATTTTTTAAATTATAAATTGCCCCCAAAAATTTGTATTAAAGTTACTGATACTTGAAAAAAATTGAAATAAGTGAACCCATTTAGTCAGAAATTAAATTAAATTTCTTGGAAAAATGGAGTATATAGTAATGAGAGTAGCACGACGTGTCGTTACTTTCATTGAAACGTCTTGGCGTGCTATAGTAAATGATTTTATATTATTGAGACATAATTATCCAACTTTGGTTTACAATAAATAAAAATACGGCCAATAAGAAAGCAATAATTTTATTAATATTTATTTATACAAATACTACGTTTCATACAATTTTGTGGACTTCAATAACTACATATTCTATAAATATATAAACAAAAATATTATAAAATCTAAGTTAATTTCGAGTACATAAAAGTTTTTTTAAAAAATGAAGTCCACAAAGTTGGATGAAACGTAGTATTTGTAAAATTAAATATTAATAAACTTATTGCTGAATTATTGACCGTCTTTTTATTTATCTTATATGCTTTATTTGATAATAAAGTTACTGAATAATGGGGAAAATATTACGAATGTATAAACTTGATATTAAGATAGTTCCAAATTTCCCACGCTATGAATCACAATAATAATAGTCAGATTATTGTAAGTACAAAGTTTAGTCGTAAAACTAGTGGACTTTATATATTTATTGTTCAAATAATAATAATGGCATTATGTGCCGAAAGAACAAATGTTAAGATTAAATTTTGAAAGTGTTATTTGTTTTTAATATTTATACGAATATTTTGAAGTGTGCAATTTTCTCGTTTAATAGACTGTTTAGAGTCACTTAAGATTCCAATTATTTGCACCCTTGATGTTTTGGCATATTGTGGATTCAAGCCAAGAGAAAGTTCATTTCTCTCGGCCCGTCTGTAGATGGCACTCAATAAATTGTGCGTGCTCTTCTAACAAGACGCTGACGACAATTTCCAGGGTACGCAACGTAAACCGTGCTTATATTCCGTGGAGGAAAACCAAAATAGACCCTTGTGGGCTATTTCAATATCAGAGCGTCGACTCTCATACAGCCGACGCGTTATTCTCGGCTTTAGTTTCATAATGACGACTCAAACAAATTGCTTCAGAGGTTTCCATCTAATTTACGATGCCGCAGCAAAAATATATCTTCACATCCAAGTCGCTGAGGTAAAAAAGGAAATAAAATTAGACCTCCGTGCGGTGAAGACAATGGTCGGTAATTGCTAACTTGAAAGTGGTTGGAAAATACAGCAGAAAATTGTGAATTTCCTGCTAACATACCATCACACGAAGAATGCAAACAAAACCCCCATAGTCCTTTTTTCGAGTCTACTACCTTAGAAAATTTAAAAATATTGGTACATTATAGTATGGAGAGCGTATTAGAAACCCCTAGAACAAAAGAGGAAGGAATTATTGATAAAAATAATATGTGTAGGCATTATAACGTCGCCGAACATTACACATATACTGGAAAATACATTCCATTTCGCGCAATATAGTTGCTGTGTTAACTGTCATATTTGATTAATTTTAGTTTATTATACCAACATCATTTTAATTAAAAACCGATTTTTCAATGCGTGACATTTAACGGAAAAACAACTAATGATTATAGTTTCAAACTCTAATTATTCTCATTATATCTTGGAAAATGTCAAACTGCGATAAAAATGTAAGATTTTTAATAATTGTAATTTATTAATTTTGTGTAAATTGCATCATTCACAATTGCCAATAATCTTCGTTTATGTGTATATTCTCAATTTTATGTAGCTTTTAATTATTAAGTCTGATGAAATATTTTCAAGTGAGATTTTCAACTAATTAAGAACATAATTAATATTTTGCTACTGAAAATATGGTGAATTTCGCTACGTTTTTTACATTTGTTTTATATAGTGATCACATTTCAAACTTAAACGTTTTTTTAAAACCAAATTTGAGTTGAGGTAATTTTTTATGTACCTAAAATTATATGGTGGTAGTCATTACAGTTGTTTGTACGAAACGATAAACATGGTAATTTATTATATAATGATAATAATTTATATAAATATGATGTTAATCAACTTATTTAGATACCAAATTTGTTAACAGACTTTCAAATAAAATATGTTGCCCGCTTTTTAAGTAAATTTTGTGGTTTGTTTAAAGAGACACCTTGGAAACATCCTGTTTTTTTATCTCCTTGAAAATAATAATAATTTTCGTAATAACCATCCTACGAGATAAACATTTGTTCCCTTGGCGTGAAAAATTAAGGAGGGTTATAATTCATAAATAATTGGAAGTTTGTGTGTATGTTCCGCTAAGTAATTTAAAGGCGTTAGCAGTTTCTACCAAATTCTGTACACATGTTCCTTATGACTATAAACAAACACTAAGAAATTTTGTATGATTGAATAAATAAATAATGAGCTTTTTAGCGTTTCTCCCGATGTTGTTTATAATTTCAACGTCTTTCGGCATGGGAGGGGAGATTCTTAGGGGTGGAGGGTGATGGTCATTATATAAAAATAACACGAAAATAGCAGAAATTGGTGCCCAGTATT
The DNA here is from genome assembly GCA_034510155.1 of Eucriotettix oculatus. NCBI lineage: Eukaryota > Metazoa > Arthropoda > Insecta > Orthoptera > Tetrigidae > Eucriotettix > Eucriotettix oculatus. The sequence goes on from CM067382.1 coordinate 33,593,081, forward strand.
ACTCCAATAAAAACTACAATTTTTATTGAAATGTTTTAATACCTCGTTGATTTCCTACGTGCGGTATGTCATTGTTCAGAACAAAATATTATAAACGTGTAAATGTAATTTTCGATGTTCAGGTTGAATGGAAATTGAGTTAGAATGGTTCTGATGTGATTTCAAATCTTACATTAAAAGTAAAGACGCGTACGTTCCCTGAAATATATATATTGTTTTAATTTTTGAAACGTCAATCATACAACGCATTTAATATACGGATATTACATCAATTTGTTCTTTATTTAAAAAAAATTCTCGGTTCACATTTAAGATAAAATTATAATTTAGTTTACATTTTTACACTTAACGTTGGTTTTTATTAATAAGTTAAATTAAACGGCCATTTAAACAGAAATTTTAAAAATATTTTTACGATGTCTGTTATAAATGGTAGTTCAATTTATCTTATAAATAATATTGAACAAATACTACTTGTCTTCTGTAACATCTGTGTGCTAATTTGACTTACCGTTCATCATATGATTTACTTTTTAAAAGATTATTCCCTGTCAACAGTCGGTTAATTTTTATTTAACCTTGCAAAATTATTTCACATCATAGTTGATTTCAATTTTTCATGTGTATATTAATTATTCTTATATCCTACATCTCAAAGCATTAAACTTCAGCATTTTATCGTCCTACTGCCCTGTTTAAACCCCTTTTTAAAAGCTAGAGATCCCCGACTCTTCTTCGTTTCCCATTTACAAATGCAATATTTACCTTCCATTACTTCCCCTCTCTCAATTTAACTAGAGAAACAATCTCGTGAGCCTCACAGCTACCGCTGCACGCGGAAGATTTTGTAAACTGGCGTAATTAAATCACTCTAGTGTTGTCTGAAACGATTAAGTGTCCACAAATTCCTAAAAATGGCAAAAATCTCGTAATTTTTTTTCCTGAGGAAGTAATTTTACCTTAATAAATTTTATTATATATTTGTTTTTATTACTAATATTTCTTTAGAATGTATATATTTACGTTATTTTGTTGAAAATTGACCACGCGTTTAAATTTATAATACGAATATACAAATATGCAAGCATACAAACATACATCCTTTTTGTTATCGATATATAGTCTTCAACCACCATAAGATTGTATTCCCCATTCCTTTTTTCTTCCAGTACTCATTTAATAAGAGTTTCTTCGTCTTCTGGATGCCGTTAATCTTCATTCTTCCTAAATCAATATTGGAAATATTTTCAGATATTTAGAACAACCAAATGTCCCAAATTGAATCATACAATCATCAGAAATGTGTAATCTGCATAACCTCACTGACTGAGACATCCTCTTAATTTGTCGTGAGTTGTGATGTTGTACACGACACCAAACTTCACGTCGTATTAATGGAGTTACTGAACTCGGTCGCTCAATTATGGCTTTTGTTAGCGACTTCTTGCGTCCCTCTCCCCTACGTCCACGACAAGGTTCCATTTTCTCCGGGACGACCCCTACTGAGAGTGACGAGGTTTCTCCATTACCCCACGGCTGAATGGATGGTGCTATAATCCATTCCCTTTTTGCTATGTCGCTGGGGGGAAGGGAGGGGGAGGTGCAGGGACACTGAGGTTACTGCGTGAACGATGCAACCTTTCACACTGAGAAACGTGCTTCACGTTGGACTTAAAATAATCCCGTGTCTCAGCATAAAAGATAAGACTTGTCGATTGACAGTTTCACAGTGATCCTACAAACGAAAGCAGAAAATAGTATAAAAAAAGTTTAATTTCTACTATGTGTATATTTGCGTTACTTAACAATGGTGGAAATATCAATTAGACTAAGGCCAAGTTGAAATGTGGTATTCTTTAATGAAAATATCAATGGTTCCTCTGTGCAAAAGGTGCTCCATTTTCACAAATGTAGACAAGGTTCCTCGAACCATAAAAGAGTCCATTTCTATTCGACACGAGATAATAAATCAGGGAGGGATAAGGCTTTAGTAGATAAATCAAACGAGGCTGAACAAACAGTGTAGGTCCGGTGTCTCGACAGACACTTGGCACGAAAGCCAGTGGCTTCTTTTTGGACGTTTACAAGACGCCGCCGAAGTCTTTCGTCTCTTACTCATTAATCATAAAAAAAAATTATCTGCAGACAATGATAATGGCCTCTCGATTAACAACTAATTTTTAATTTTCATTTGTATTGGTGATATACTTACCAAAAAATAAGATTCAATTTGTTAACTTTTATCTGCAAGTAATTTTTCCGTCATGCCTTCCAAAAACTCTACTTTTTACTTCAATTTTAGACCAACAATCTCAATGATTGATGAAATTGACTAATTTATCTTCCCACGACGTTTCTATCTCAAACTTCAACTTTAATATTCTGACACACATTTTAAAGAAAGTCTCTTTGTCGTCGTCGTAATTTAGTTCAGACCTCTCAAGTTGACACGTGTTGAGTAGGGGATAGGCATAAACATAAACGTATTCCAAAAATTAACAAATGTTTATTCACATGAACAGCAGAAAGAAAATAATCTATTATAAGTCCCAATTTAAAAGGAAACTCCGCTCGTGGTCATACCCATCTTACATTTTCGAATTCCCAATATTGGGTTCTCATGTCTCGCCCAAAGTCACTAAAACTGACGCACTAAGCCATTCCACTTTCTCTGAGAAAATACCAGAGGTTACTGAAATTTCTGTGGGAAAATTCAGACGTGTCAAAATGTTGGGACAGAAGCTTATCCACCACATTTATGACATTGACTGGGTCCGACGCGGCTATTAATCCCGCAAAAGGTTACTTCGATAGATGATGTGATACCAGACCTGAAGGGCAACGAACTCTCGACTTTCTCGCATCTCGGAAAATTTAGTTTAGCAAATGTATCTAAATAAAAATGAAATAAAATAGCCCCTTAAATACGTGTACACTACAAGAATAACAGGAAACACGACACGCACATTAATAAACACAAACACACTCATAAACAAAGGAAATTTCACTTCTTGGAGCTGCACGACGAGGGATCTGCCCTTCCGTATTAGCTCCAGACAATAAATGATACAATCAAACGAAAGAACAGAAAAAATGACCGGAAACTTTTAAATTCACGAAATGGCTAAGAAAATTTGAATGAATTGTCTTTTCTCCAGTGATAGTTTCAGTATGCGTTTAAAATTGAAATATAAATTATCATTCACTGTATATCAAGTGAATACATTGTCATCTGATAGTGAAATAAATGTGTCGCAGCGTTGGCATGCACAATCTGAGAGTTTCGGGAGTCTTGACTATAATCTTCGTAAGCTTTCAAGGCTTCTGCAAGCTATTCGGAAAGTTGTGAGACCAGTGCTAAAGTTTGTCTTTATGACTTTGTCGGCGGCGTTCACCTTCAGTATCAATAGCGTCTTTTCTCCAGCGTTGAGATATACGGATTCAAGTTTCTAATAAAGAAAATAAAGGTAATATCCCCGCAATAAATTCTAACCCATTGCTTCAATCTTTGTTACATTTTGCAGAACGATTAAGGATCCATCTGTGAAAATTTATGGAGATGGTACCTAAAATTCTGATAATTCCTTTACAGTAATTTATAAACTTGTATTTCATTATTAGTTATAATATTTATAATTATCAAATTTCATGCATGACACACTTTGGCGAGTTTGAAATCAATTCGAAATTATTTCACTTTCGTATACATAATCTGTGGAAAGATAAATCAATAAATATTGACAATAAAGTCCCATTTAAACACACGTACAAAATCTGAGCTTATTTACGCATAAACATTTATAAGAATAAGGAAGTTGGTTTGGTTAACGCGATATAACTTATAAATTTAATGAACGTATTATTTAAGTAACAATATTTTAAGTACTTAGAAGTATACAAAACTGTTTATCTCTCGAGTGCGGCACTCACGCTTCCCCGTATAAATACGAAGCCACACACACCTAATTAATAAATTCCTGCTGGGAAATGAGTGAGAGCCAGGTGGAGGTTGACTTATTCCTTCATGGCTTTCCTCTTTCCCTCCCCCCTTGGTCCATGATCAATGTAACTAATTTAAGACTCCTGTAGGCTGAGACGACCTTGGGCAGTTTGAGAGGTGTATGTATGGGGATCGAAGACGCTCGGCATACGGTAAGAGTTGTTCGCTGATCCTATTGGACCTGTCGGCCAACTGCCTCTCAATACTGAACAAGGCACGGAGGCGGGTTAGTTGCGTTCCCACAGCAATCCAGTCTCCCGTCATCAGAAGGGCGCAGGAGTAGTACCCACTAGCCCGACCTACCTGATGCAAGTTTTCTAGGGTTTTTCCTTGCATCACCTTTAGGTGAAACACCGGGTAGGATCCTTACACTATAGCCTGAGGGCCCTAGCCAACCCTGGGCTACCTTGCTCTACCTTCCACATCCCCCCTTTTCAAGTCCCTTCCTGTGCAATTAAAGGGGAGTTGCCTGCTTCAGGATCACCCTCATGTAGCCTGTTACCCCCCCTCAAAAACCTAATTAATAAATTAAAGCTTTCACTTAAAGCGCTGTAGTTAAAGTTTTAATCTATAATTAAATTATAATCAAGGTATAACCATAAGATTTATATATAAAAATTAAAGGTTTTAATAAATTTATTTTGGATCGTTTTTGTATAAATAATGTTTTATAGCATGGGGACCCTATTCAACCCTGTATACCTTGCTCTACCTTCCACATCCCCCCTTTTTCAAGTCCCTTCCTATGTTATTAAAGGATAGTTGTCTATTTCAGGATCACCCTCATGTAGCCTGTTACCCCAAAAAAACCTACCTGATGCAGGTTTTCTGGGGATTTTCCCTGCATCACCTTAGGATTCCACATTTCCCCCCCATTTCAAGTCCCTTCCTATGCTATTAAAGGGGAGTTGCCTACTTCAGGATCACCCTCATGTAGCCTGTTACCCAAAAAAAACCTACCTGATGCAGGTTTTCTAGGGTTTTCCCTGCATCACCTTTAGGTGAAACACTGGGAAGGATTCCACATTTCCCCCCCGTTTCAAGTCCCTTCCTATGCTATTAAAGGGGAGTTGCCTGCTTCAGGATCACCCTCATGTAGCCTGTCCCCCTCCCCAAAAAAAGTAATTTTTTGTTGTTTAAGATTTGAGTCTAAATCCAGAGGAACGTCCGTAAATGGTAACAAAATCTATTCTGAAGCGGGAGTATATTTCTCGAGAACTTTGTTGTCGTTACATTAAATACGATTACGGTAGAGTTCTTTCGAGGAAACTCAATTTATTCTGCACAAATTGCTTCTGTTGTATCTCAGCCGGTCGTACAATGACCGCTACAAAGGCGCAAGTTTCAAGTTCCCTTAGCAAGTTGCTTCCTCGTTAAGAGAAAAACCGAAACTCTTTCTTTCAATCAGCAAATGAAATCAAGCGATAAGTTTGTTTTCTATAATAGCTCGCGATACCACGTGCATAAGAACAGTTGATAGTGTATGAAATATAACCGATAGTAATATGATCTCAAGAATGCGGTCGAAATAATTTAATTTCTATGACCATATGAATAAAAACGTACATAATTTACTATGCAGTATAGGATTCAAGTCTCAGCGGAATACTTAGCAGTTTCAATAGCCTGGCATCATTTCGATATTACGCTATTGATTAATATTTAAAAAGATTAAGCTTCATAAAACCCCCTGATTTTTTGAAGAAATAATTAAATTAAAACTATGCCATTAATTTGATTGTTACAATACCAATAATAAAAGGATAGCTCCTGCGCTTCCTCTAACCATTATCCTTTGGTACTGTACGTACTGCCTAACATTCAGGCGCTTTCTTATTTCTAATTGAAGCAATAGAAAATTTGTGTATATTAACTACACAGTCTGAATCAACTTAATACCTCGTAATATCGTCAAATCTGATTGTTATTCAATAATAATATCACTATTTGACAACCTTATGTTCGTGTATAAATTAACAAGATATTTCCTGGCACTTCATTGTTCATTGTATATTACCACTAAAAGTCTTCACTATCATCCATCATTGTTTTATAAACAAATGTAACACTTGCACCCTCACGGTAAATTGGATTTAAAAAATAAAATCTGAGAAATAGTTAAAAAAATTATTTAATTATTATATAAATCAGACGTAAAATTACACCTTTAGATAAATTAAGAATGCCGTCAAATGTTTTTATATATGAAATTCTTTTGAATAGAAAATAAAGTTAAGTAAAAAAATCATTTTGTGTTGCTGGAGGCCCCGGATTTTGAAAATTAAAATTGAAGAAAATTATTAATTTTAAAGTTAAAAATTTCAGAGAATTACTGATCAGTTTTCTTAATAAAATGGCGACTGATAAAAACATTGTGGATAGAATAAAGGAGCATAACTAAAACGGATTGATTGGAAGAACGATTCTTAGCAAGCTGCATAATTTAATTCTTGCAAATATCTTCGTTGTCATCATCCCTGTATTTTCTCATTTGTTTTTTAATTTATGATAGTGCGTGAAGACAACGGAAATTCTTATACATGTAAATAATTTTACGTGCGATCTAAATATTTTGTTAGCAATCTAGTGATTATGAAGTTGGCGGAAGATTGTTGCTTCGTTCCGAATCGTTCCAGTAGCGAGAAAATGTATTGTATGACATCAATTAACGTCTGAAGCAGTTGCAGCATCTTTCTCGGCTACAGAGCTTCTCTTCGTTAGCACAGAGACCACTGCTACAGGTCTTTGGCGAAAAGGAGCTTAACTTAAAACTCAGTTTGTTCGCTGCTTCAGTTTGTCTGTGTCAGTTTCCATTCTGTATTGTGTGTTCTTAGGAGTTTTAAAGTTTCTTGTTCCCTCGCTAAACGTAAATCTTTCTAGGTAGCAGAAGCCCATTACTTCTAGTAAACGCAATCGGCTCGTGAGTGCTTGGCGAACAAAACACGTGAGGGAGAAAGCACGAATCGCGTTTCTGCTCACAATAGAGGGAAAAGCAGACGGGTAGGTTCTCCCCTTTCCATACCCTACACGTTCTACGAAAATAACTTTTAAAAACGTAAAAATTCTCTATATTTTATTATTGGAACAAATAATTGACCTTATATTACTTAACATAATTCTGTTAACCTTCAAAGAATAATTTCATCACACAAAAGTCAAATTATTTATATGTTTTCTAAAGCAGTTCCTAAGTTCCTTTCCAATAAATAATGAGGCGTAAGTAATACGAGAAATATAATATGATTGGTAAACTATGGCATTTTAAAACGTTAATATTGCAAAACATTAACCCAATATGGGGTAAGATACAGAGTTTTCTGTATTACATATTATAGCACAGTAGGACCCCTCCCTAATTTTATTCGAAATTTTGAGATTTCTGAATGATCAGCGACAGGCAGGTAAGAAGTGGTTTGTCCTGGCGCCAGGCTGCCGGACGGGGTACATGCCTGCCTGCAGATTTATAATATTAAGTTTGTTTTGCTTTAAGGAATATTCCCCTTCAAAATTTCCGAAGGACGCTGTTCCCTGTGCCATGGAAAATTTCCCGCCCTGGACGAAGGACTCATGAGGATTGGCGGAACAAACATCACGTGGGACAGCGTTTTCCCTCGGAGAAGGGATATACGAGTTGAGCTGTGAGGCGAGAACCATAAAATAGGCAGAATGGTTCTAGACGTTGACAGGGCGAGGAGGTAGAGATGGAGACTTGTGCAAGACGTTGAGAAGGCGAGAAGGTATAGCATAGGAGGAGAGTTGTTCAAATCGTTGAGAAGGCAACGAGGCAGAGGAGGTGTGACTTGTTGCTCTTTAATTAGAAGGTTTGAGAACAATGAAGCCAGAGAGAATAAGAAGGAAAAACTGGATCTTCTAGTATCACCGGCAGTACTAGGTTCATCCCACTTTCTGCCGACGGAGGGAAAATCTACAATTCAACCCGAAGGAAGAAGGAAGTTCCATACGCCTAGTAACCTGCATCGAGACACGAATGAAAATAAAACAGGCTTGTTAAATGAACGAAATCACTTCAGCGCGTGATTACCCCTGATAATTAACCCTGATATTTAAAAATCGTCTCCTTGAATTAATTAATTAATTTGTAATAACGCGCAGGTCCCCTTTTAAGGGATTGTTTTTCATAAATTAAATTATTAAATTTTATCCTAAAGCGCAAGTAATTTTATTAAATAATTTAAATAAAAAACCTTTATCATTTACAATATTTACATATCTGAACAAGGTTTTTAGCAGTTTTTCAGGAAAGTTATGGGCCATTCCATCCCAAGGGATCTATTTTTCAAAATCACTCTCGCTCGATCTTAACACATTTGCTTTAAATTTAGCGTAGACTAACTGAAGTACCCGGCGTTGCTGGGATTCACGTAAATAATGAATCAGGGCATTACTTGAGGGTACACTAAATCTATTTCTGCTGTGAAATCCAATCTATTTTCAATCATAGGTTGAGCAAATGACGAACATTCATCAAACTTTATAGAGAGCTGTCATTTTGACCTATTTCCGAAGGTGGGAGAAAAAACGGTCATATGATCAAACTTGTAGACAATCGAATTTCCAATCGATTGTGTTCTCAGAATTTTTCTAAAATCCTACAATTTTAGAACTACAGGAGCATAAAGTTGGAAGGGTTCAAAACTGAGTTCTATATTGTGTTCATGTAGACATAAAGAGTAGGATAGCACAAGTAGTGAAGGGTTTCAAGAAAAAGAGGAATTTCCTTAAGGGTAATATAACTGTAAATATTAGAAAATCATTGCTAAAAATTTTGTATGGAGTTTGGGTGCGAAACGTGGACAATACGAGTTGCAGAAAGGAAAATAATAGAAGCCTTTGAAAAATGGTGCTGTAGGAGAATGCTGAAAATCAGATGGGTGGATAGAATCACTAACGAGGAAGTTATAAGCAGAATAGGGGAACCCTACTGCAATAAATATCAAAAGTGATAAGGAAAACTTTTAAGATTATTTACAATAATATTTTTATTTTATCGTGTCCATATTTATTCCATTTTACGTCTATAAATTCTAATGGTCTGCAATAACAGCTAGAGCAATAAATATCAAAAATTATAAGGAAAATTTTTAAGATTATTTACAATAATATTTTAATTTTATCGTGTCCATATTTATTTCATTTTACGTCGATAAATTCTAATGGTCTACAATAACAGGCATTGTTAAATCGCATAAATTTATGCCTTTAATGTTTAATTCATATATTTTCCATACATTCAAAATGTAAGTAAATGTACTTTAATTCGAAATTGACAATTTATATTTTAACCAAATTTTGTTAACTTAAATTAATTTCTTTTTGTAATTTTTTGTTAAAGTTATCATCAGAAGACACTTGATTGTGTTTGGCTTTACCTGAAGAAGTCCAAAATTTGTGGAAGAAACATTGTACAATTTGTTGAATAATTTAAATAATTCTAACTTTAGGCTGTTTTTTATAATTGAACATTTAATTACATATTAACAACCTTTTTTGTCAACCTTAAGCGGGAATATACTATTTTATATTGGCTCAAGAAATAATGAAGAGTAATAAATAAATTGCTACTAGAACAGTGAGTTATGAGGAACGCGTTAAAAAAAGTAGACCTACCTTATGAATAACGTACATCCGTCACCAGATTATTTTAAATAATGTCTTTCTTCAGTTGGCCTCCCACACACTTACTCATCTGTATACGTATCTGGAGGCATACAAATGGCTTCCAATTGCCCTGTTTTAAAGTAGTTCGCACAGCGTGGCATGTGACAAATAGCGTCGAGCTCTCTTCTCATTTACAGTCCTAATGAATTCCTTTACACCCAACCCACATTCTCTCATCCCTCAACAAAGAAGTTCCCCTCCACACTAGGGTGGCGACATTCTGATATAAATGTGTTCAGGTATTTCGCAAATTTCCTAATATTAATTTTCGGTACTGTCACGTTATATATTTAAGCTAATCTACTACCTTGTCTTCTTCCTCACTTCGATAACTACACACACGAATAATAATATAAAAGCACTCATCTATTTATTTTATAAAATAAAAATTCTGAGTAAAGTGTTAAGAATTTTCTGCTAAAATTCAAATAGAAAATAAATAAAACATTATATTATAAAATGTAATGAATTTAATTTACAACAATGTTTATTTCATATAATAATATATAAAACTCAGCATTAAACTCTACAAAACAAATTACTTGATATTAATAAACCGTGTAGCTGAGTACTTCTTATAACAATTTGGATCCAAAGTAGATGCTTTAATCTCCTCACACCTACGCTTGATGTTTTTGATCTCGTGACAGGACAATTACCAGTCATGGAACATCCGAAGCGGTTCTCGTAGATGTTTGTCATCTACTCTGTGGGTGAAATTCCGAATATCTGGTCTCCCTTCTGCACTCATCAGCTCCGTGTCTCCCTCTATGATTCACTTAGTTGTTTCTCCGCCGAAATGCCCATTACCTCTTAAAAACTGTCTGCAACTAAAATCTTTCGACCAAATAAAAGAACTGCTTCAAAACTATCGTCTCTGATTCTCTGCACCCGCTTTTAAAACTATCATAAAACGCCTTTTGGTTTTACTTCTTATTGCTCCACCAATCACAATTAAAATTCCACCGCATCAGTGTCAATGTTTATTTATTTTCCACTTTGTCTTCTGTCCATTTATTACGTCATTCAGAAAGTTGTACCGGCTAAGCATGTCCATGTCCATTACTATATGTGCTCATAGCTGCTCACATCTTCTCTCACAAAATCCGAAAATCTTTTTATAAATTAAAATATGTGTAGGCTTCAGAGCTGAACTCGATTCGTACATACATATAACTGCGCAGTTGGGTGAGCCTAATAATTACGCTAAGCGTTTTATTGGTTGTTTTATTACGATTATAGTAAGGGTCAAATTAAATAATTTCTTTATTTTCGCAGTTTTGTTGCCAAACATTTATTTAAAATACAAACGTATGGTACACTACGTGTTGATTAAATTAAACAAAATTTTACATTAAAAAATTGTTACAAAAGAAATAATCTAAGTTTAAAACATATATATCTGACTACGCAGCATGTTACTCTTTCCTCCAAGGTTACCGTGTTTTAGGCTGGAAGCTCGAATAAAAAATATGTATTTTGTTCAAAAAGGCAAAAATTAAAACTTATCGTTGCAACATTCCCAGAAAAGAAACTTCCGGCGGCTTACCCGGATTCTTTCTGCCACCTGGTTTGTTTCTCTAGTCGGTCCCTTCTCCAAATCTCAGCAAAGAATCTCCTTTTTTACTTTGTGCAAAACGTTTACCTAGTTCCTCTCCCCCTTTTTACCATAATTGGTGGAAACTGGCCTTATCATCCTCAGCCAAGTTTATTAAATGTTTTGTGGTTGGTTGGGTCTGCAGGGCAAAGTAGGTTTCTGGGAACCTGGCTATCCTTAAACGGAAGCCTCTTTCTAGAATTGTTTACCTGTACCTGGCCGTGCTTATATCAGCGGAACATTTAGCACAGACATATTCGCTAGATAAAATTTAGAATAATAAAATGAAATAATAATTCAATAACTGGGATGGAGACGTATTTTAGTCGGCACAAACTCAACGTGGTTAAATTATATAAAATGAAATGTGCGCTATAAACTGAAAATTAATTATTTCAGAACAGTATATTTCGGCCCTCATAATATTAGTATGCAGTATAAGATTGTGCAAGTAATTGTGACATAAAACAAAATTTGTTTTAAGTAACCAACATAACTGAACACAAGTTGGGATATTATGAACAAGCAACTTAGGTTTATCACCTATTCTTCCAGAGTACTTAGACCACATATCTCCTTTTGTTTTTCTGGGTTTACTTAGATTTTGATCATGTTTATATTTCGTTTCACCTCCTCCCTTTATTTCCTGAACCTTACTTTTTAATTGGCCACAACTCGCCGTTTACGTGTGCAATTTCTATTTTAAAATTTTATTTATTCTAGTCAATTTGGAGCTATATAGAATTCTTCTTAAACATTGTTAAACAGGCATTATTTACGAATATTAGTTGGTGATATTGTGTAGTCTGAGCGAGACGTTGCCTTTGTTGAATAAAAATATTATAACTGAATAAAATGCTATGCATAAATATTTCGGTCAAAACGAAATATCATTTCCCGAAATAGTTTCCAAGGAGAAGTGATGCAGACTGCACGACATTTAACTTCTCTGGTTCAGTTGTTGTCGTCAGCTGAGATGTAGCAGACAGAAGAAATATTTACATCACTTTGCTACAAAAAATCTGGTTAAACTAATTATTGACAGCACCGGCAACGAAGATCAAAATACATACCGTGCAAATCGCATGTGATAAGCATATATGATACTTTTATTGTGCCTTTATTGTTATTGGTGTTCATTGACTTGACAGTCAACCTCGTAAAGATGAAAGTAAAATCAAAACATAATCTATTTCAGGATATCTTTTATCAACCTTATGCAAATACCTCTAGAGTTAAACTTTATGATAGTTGTAAAGGTAAGATTTAACATTAATTAATGTTGTATCATTTTGAATTAGACTTTTACAAACAATTTCGTATCTGAATGTATACGTACTTTCACCTTCGATGTTATTCCGCAGCGACAATAAACGTTTCCTATGGAAAACTAACTGATATTTAGAACATACTTTTAACTTTATATTCAAACCATTATGTTAAGTCTTTTGACAAAGTTTATCACTTGTATAAACACATGCCGACTTTTTTTAGTACGTTTATAATCATTTTTTCACAAAAATGTCCAAATTTGAAAATAAACGAGAATATGCTGTTATGCTTTGAATACTTATACAATTGTGTATCTAAAATACTTATAAATGAATCAAGTAATTGTTTTATGTACTATCTCTTACTTTTTAATTTATAATTTGTGGACATTGTTGTATTCAAACTGTCAAATTTTCTAATTATACAAATATCTCGATATAACAAAAGAACATGCTAAACTAGTATCAAATCTTCATCTTTATTATCCGTCTAAAGTAAATTATAATTTGCCTTTATTTAAGGTGATTGTTACAAATGCATTTTCATTTAAAAATACACTATTTTTGTGATCTAATAATTAGTCACTGGCACAAAGAGATCCCAGGTAAAATTTTGAGTGTCTGGAGTTTCTGCTAAATAGTCAGAACCAGTTTAACTTAGAATAATATCTACCAGTCACATCTCTGCATGAAATATGTATAAATAATGTTACAATAGGAAGAACAACCATGAAAGTCCCAGAAAACTTCTTTCTTTATTTTTAAGGAGCTTTCACCTTTGTCTCATATTCATCTTATTTGCTTAATTTCATTTATCAGGCCGACAGTGCCTCATCATTAACAATAATTATTTTAAAACATGGTTTAAACTTAATACATTTGTACAGTGTAAAATGTTCTAAATACAATGAAGACGTTTTCTGAGACTGTCCTTGTTGTTGTTCTTATTCTACATCATCACATAGTCTATTTAATCAACTTGTTAAAGAAAGTTTAAAAAATCTTTTAGAAAGTGGGAATAATGATATATGTTAATATTGTTGGTTGTCTGAAGTTAAATTACTGTAGAACCACAGATTATTCTTAAACTTATTATAAATTAAAATGTTTAGAGGAGTAGTTTTATAAATGTATATATTTTTTTACAGGTAGCTTGGATTTAGTACAACGTTTACGTCTTGTAAAAAGTTTGCCTGTTCACAATGGCTGTGTTAACTCCTTATGTTGGAGTGAAAATGGAGAATACATTTTGTCTGGCTCAGATGATCAGCATTTAGTTGTTACTCATGGCTATAATTATAAAGTAAGCAAATTTAAATGTTTCATGACCAATAAAAATGTTACCAACTTTATATTTGTGTGTATGAAATTGCCATAAAATTTTTGTTACAAATATTAATGTATATTCTTCCATAGATAATGTTATGAATATATATTTTTCTTTTTTCTGCTTCAATTATGTGTAACTATAAGTTATGTGTGATCCTTTGAACAATTTTTTTTAACCAATATATAAAAAATATGGTTTTAGGTTGTTTCCGACTACAAGACTAACCATAGAGCCAATATATTCAGTGCCAAATTTCTACCCAGTAGTGGTGATAATTGTATAGTTTCATGTTCTGGTGATGGCATAATACTGTACACAGGTAATGCTTTACTATATTTGTGTTCGAACTAAACGTAGAAAATACAATTGTTTGTTAGTGATTTTTATTTTAAAACTATATCTGCTCTAAATATCTGTTCATATATATATAACTAATTACCTAAAAATGTTTATCATGATGAAATGAGGACTTCATAAAAACTATATAATATATAAATTGACTTAGAGCACAATAAATTCATACAAATCTTAATTCTTACATTAATAACTTGTACCATAAGTATTGTAAAGGGTATTTCACATTCAATTCCCCCCTCCCTTTCCATGTGATAAACATACATCACATATTGTGGAAAATGCTATCTTCCTTCATTCTATAATGTTTTTAAATAAATTTACGGACTTTAACATTTAAAAGAAAAATAGTAAAAGATCTTCCTTCTTTCTATAATACTTTTAAATCAATTTAAATACTTCAACATTTTAACTGGCAAGGGCAGGAAGGTATGGAAGTGGGATGAACGTGAACACCAATTCCAACATTGTGTAAATATACTTCAGATTTTTGAATAGTACTTGCTGATCCTGGAAATTACCCATATGGAAACTACTATTGATATCTAATTATAGTTCCACATTAATAAATCATAAATGTATTATATCAAATGAAACTAATTATTTTTTCTTTACGCAAGAAATAAATGAGACTTGTATATGTAATGAATATTAGAACATTAGCTGTTACCATGGCTTGGCCTAGTTTTACAGTATCTCAATTCAGTTAGTGTGTATTGTTAGCAACTTAATGTAGGTTACATAAATGTTACAGGCTTTGTGGAAACATAATAATAACTCATTAGTTCTGTCATGCTCATTAATGTGTTAACTCTGTCTGTATTTAGATCTTAGGCAGACAGACGAAACCGCTAATAACCAGTTCAATTGCCACTCCGGAACAGCCTATGAAGTTGCAACAATCCCTTATGATCCTCACTCGTTTCTTAGTTGTGGAGAAGATGGCACTGTGCGTTGGTTTGATTTGCGAGTGAAAAGTCGCTGCTGTAAAACTCAATGCAAGGAGGTATTTGATTTCTCACCTTTTTTATGTAATGAAAAAAAATTATTTGTTAGTTTTTTCAAGTAGTATTCAATAATTTCATTGTCTGATTGTATTGCTTTACAATATGTTAATAAATTATTATTTAATAAATACTATCAGTTGGAAAACATTTCTATTTCTATACATAATTATTAAATTTTTTTGGGAAATCTGAGTGGTGTATGTGGGAGTTTTCTCTCACAGGAATTTTCCCCCAGAATGATCTGCGGGGCTCGCCTGACTATATCAGGAATGCCTGGTACTTTCTCTTGGTTTTTTCAAATTTCTCACATGCCGAGACACCTTTATCTATTTTGGGAGGTTTATGTACTGGGGCAAAGACCTTGGACATAAGGTAAGAGTTGTCCGCATATCCCATTGGATCCTAAATCTAATGGAGACATGGAGAAGGGATGCTGCGACCCCACAGCAAACTCCCGTTATTTGGAAGGCTCTGAGAATAGTACCCAATGCCCGATCTACCTGATACAGGTTTTCTAGGATTTTCCTTAAGCTATATCCTGGTGGCCCTAGTCAACCCTTGGTTACCTTGCTCTACCTTCCACATCCCCACTTCTCAATTCCCTTCATATGCTATTAAAGGGGAGTTGCCTGTTTCAGGATCACCCTAATGCAGACCCCTCCCCCCCCCCCCCAAAAAAAATGGGAACACTGTAAATCCATAATTTCTTCAAAATCTAGTTCATTTGTTTATGAAAATATGAAATATTATATAGAGTATAATCCATTATTTCATATTCTATCAGTTATGTACGTTTTTGTGCTGTTATGATAATTAGAAACACTTGATAATTATTAATTTCTCCCAGGATGTTTTAATAAGCTGTAAACGAGCAGTTACAGCAATGTCTATTAATCCTGTTGCTCCTTATCAACTTGCAATTGGATGCTCAGACAGCAGAGTTCGAATGTATGATAGAAGAATGCTGGGAACAGTAGCATCAGGTAAAATATTCCACGCATGGCTGTTATTGTAGGTTACTTTTATCAAAACACACCCTTACTTGATAATTAATGCCCTCTCATCTTCAAGGTTGGTCGGAAGATGTTAGTACTCAGGAACCTCTTTGTTGCTTTACTGAACCAAGTTTGGCGAACCGCTTTGTCCGCATTACATCGCTCTGTTTCAGTCCAGAGGGTAATGATGTCTTAGTCAGTTATTCGTCTGACTACCTCTACTTGTTCAGTGTTAAGGTGAGAATTCATATTTATTAGTGTGGTGAACAATTTTATAAAATCCAGTGTTAACGGAAATCTTAAATTAATTGTTTTTGGAAGGGATTATTGTAAATATGATGAATTAGTACAAAAAACATTAACAAATAAACATCACTCAGCCAGTAAGTGACATTGCTTTACATTATTAAACACATAATATATGTTTATCCACTATTTTGGAACTTATTCTGGTATACATTCAGACTTATTGCCTGTCTGATATTTATTTGAATAAATACAGAGTAATTACAATCTTTAAGATACATAGAAGTTTAATGATGTTTGTATGGTTATTTTTGGGTGTTCTATTGTCAATACACCGTACAGGTGATAGAAGAAACAGCAGTAGGTTTTAATGATAGTTTAATTACTCAACATCATGAAGCATCATTCAAGCAAAGAAATGTGATAAAATATTAATTACTTTTTGCTGTAGATTGTGGACTTTCACTGTTTGATTACTATTTGCAGGAAACAAGTGGTAAAATAAGTGCTGTGCCTCTGGAAAAATCTGTCAATTCGCCACCATCAGTTCGGCGGTTGCGCTTAAGGGGCGATTGGTCTGATACCGGACCTGATGCTCGCCCTGAAGGAGAAAATGATCCTCAAAGAGGCAAGTTGTAAAAATATTTTTCTCTCATCTGTTAATTACTTGTAAGGTTTGAATTGAAAATGATTTTTTTGGTAACATAATTATGATGATTTCTAAAACACAAATTGCTTTAATAGATGTGCTATGAATTAATATCATTTAATATATTGTAAGACTAATTGGTGAGATTTTGTGGTGTAGTAGACAGAACTGTTTTAGTTCAAATTTATTCACAGAACACTAAGCAAAATTAGTAAATCAAATTATTTACCGGTCCCATGACCTAGTCCACTAAATGCAATCCCTAAGTTTGTAAAGTAAACAAAATAACCTTCTGATGGAGTGACACTCAAGACAAGTGTAAGATATACCAAACTAAAAAGAACAGTTTTTGCTCAATTATATAGGAGGGGAAGGAAAATGTGCAATGGTGTGGGACAGGAATAGTGGCCTTGCTATGTCCGCTGGGGTTGCGTTAAGTGCCCCTTCTTGTTCAGGTTGTTTTTCTCATAAAATATGTCAACTACTATAGAGTTCTAATTCAACTGTTTTAGAGTAGAAATAAGTTGAGGAGTAGTTAGGAACAGAAATTTAATTATGAAAGTGGCTGCATATCATGATACATTCATTTCTATGCATATAAAGCTGTTCTAATAAATGATCTGTTATTTCTTGAAATAGTACTACTGAGTCATTTGAGTACAAACTGAATAAGAGGGCTTTTGTATGTCTTGTCAAGTTGAATCCATAGGTAACACAGATCTTGAGCATCATTGCAAGACACACATCTTGGCAATTTTAAAATTAAAAAGAATTTATAATTTCATATTTTGCTTAGACATCACCTGTTTAATATTTGTACTCTGCTGGCATTATGTTTTGACCTACTGTAGTTGGCATAAGTTGTGTTGCCAAATGTTTGATTCCATTCAATTTGTTCTATAATACTCAATTGCTCATAATATACAACTATAAACCATATTGTTTTTTATTCCAGGTATTCAATCCTCTTACCAAGATCCAAGCATTTTCCAATCAGGCATCATTCTGAATTTCCTCCCAGCAATAACCACTCCAACATTACTTCTTCCTATCAATCAGTCTGTCAGATCCCAAGGTAACTCCTCATACTAGATAATATGTTTTTCAGATCTGAATACAGAGGACGTGAACAATAAACAATTGGTCACATTTCTAGAAACAACACAACAAAGATTTACAAGGCCACATCAAACTTTCTGATTAATAACAAGCATATTTTTCATGAAGTTTGTTCTTTTTAACATCACTTATTTATTCCAGATTTAGTAATTTTTTTAGGTAATTTCTCTAAGTGTACGTGCAAATCAATGTTGTTCAGTTACTTTGGTTATAATAGGTATTTTAGCATCATCCTTGGTAGACAGAAAGAAACATTTCAAATATTTGGGGCATAATCATTCATCAGGAGAGATGACTGAACTTCATAACTGTCAGCTCTAGTACACAGTGCCAGTCTCTCTCCAGAAGGAAATTCCTCAGTATTACCCTTAAAATGTGAAATGCACCTTTTTATCCAGCCTGGTGACGCTGTTTCTAAATTTAAAGTAAGACCGAAAATCACTCCCCCTCTTTCTGGTCTATATGAATAATTTTACGTCATCCTTATATAAGGATAATATGACATTGTCTAATTAATTAAATCATTTGGACAGAAAAGAGCGACATTGATATGCTATTGCTTCCCCCCTCCTTGGCAATACCAACTGTCAATTTAAGGTGAGTTAGTCAATGTCTATCCCTCTTTCCTATGCACATGAGTTAATTAATTTGAAAATGTCTTGTTGTCTTTACTTGCTTCAAAATTCCCAATTCAGTATATTATGTTTTACTTCCACCACTTAATTAGGTAAAAGTTAATACATCTTTATGTCAAAATTTGAAACCAAGTAATTTGTGGTAGCCATGATGGTTAGGAAATCTTCACTAAAAATGTTCGTATAGGTGCAAAACATGGACAATAGGAGTTACAGAGTGGAAGAGTTTATACGTATTACAATATTTATATTTAAATCATAGTTTAAATGTAGTATTGGATTATTTCAATGGCATAGTTAAATTTTTATTAAACTGTTTATTATATAAGGCCATGATAAAATTTTTGATAATTATATAAATTTAAAAAAATTCTTTTAGACAAAGATGTACACAATATTTTGTTTTAAATATTTGGTGTTCTCACAGATGTTGCACAAGCAAGACCCACTCTCCATGCCACTCTTATGCAACGCATGACTGATGTTCTATCACGAATGCTGAATGATCCTGTCACTCGAGCCAGGCTTGGTGGTGGAGGTGAAGGCCGGAACAGTGAACAGGAAACTCCCACTCATGTCAACCAGCTATCAGCTCTATCATTGCATTCGGACACCACTGAAGAATCCAGTAGTTCATCTAACAATCTAGAGGCAGGTTCTACCACTAATCTGTAACTAAGTAATCATGTACACTAAGAGGTACATAGAATTTTTATGTTTAAAGTAATCATTGTTTACGAAACTGTTTCAGAGTAAATTAGAATACCATAACTTTAATTTTTTTACACTTAAATTCAGATGTGTAAACTTTTTATTATTTATGGTAACTACTTATAAGTTAAAGAATCAGTTTAGTGTTTTAATTGAAGATTTAACAACATACTCTTTAAGTTATATATAGAACAGACAATGAAGGAAGTTGAAAATGAATATAGGAAGGGAATCAAAATGCAAGGATAATAAATAAAAACCCTAAGGTTTTCTGATGGTAATTGATATTAGGGGAGTCAGAAGAAAACTTAGAAAACA
Source organism: Eucriotettix oculatus (assembly GCA_034510155.1). Classification (NCBI taxonomy): domain Eukaryota; kingdom Metazoa; phylum Arthropoda; class Insecta; order Orthoptera; family Tetrigidae; genus Eucriotettix; species Eucriotettix oculatus. Next base: position 33,612,992 of record CM067382.1, read on the forward strand.
TAATAAATGGCATGAGCATGATCCTGGAGGAAGGCTACAACATGAGGATTAAAAGAGGGAAAACCAAAGTGATGGAGTGTAGTAAGTGAAATAACAAAGGGGATTATATTAGGAAGAGATATTTTGCAGGAAGTTAAGATATTCTGCTACTTGGGCAGCATAATAACTAGGAATGGTAGAAGTATAGTAGATATAAAGAGTAGGATAGCACAGGCAAGAAAGGCTTTCACAAGAAAGTGACGTTATATGGATGCAAAACATAGACAATAGGAGTTGCAGACAGGAAAAGAATAAAAGCTTTTGAAATGTGGTGCTATATGAGATGGGTGGACAGGGTAACTAACCAGGAAGTTATAAGCAGAATAGGAGAAGAGAAAACAATTTGGAGGACTTTGGACGAAAAAAGGGATTGATTAGTTTGAGACATGAGGGTCTTGTAAAATTAGCATTAGAGGGAAGTGTGTGGGGTAAAATGAGGATGGAATAAACTAAGCATATTAGAGAGGGCGTAGGGTGTGTTAGCTATGTAGAAATGCAAATGCTTGCATAGGATAGGTTAGCATGGAGGGTTGAATCAGACCAGTCTTAAACTCTGATTTCTTATTGTTGTGGTAATCAGTCCTATGTTCCATTTTCAATTTTATATTTTTCACAGGTAGCAGGAGAAGCTCTGCAAGACCGTCTGTCTACAATGAGAGAAGGATTTATTGAAAGGTCATTATTTTTGTATTTTTATAATTTTTCACAAACTTGATTTATTTACATATTGAACTGTCACAGCTTTGAGCTGTCATTAGACTGTCATTTTAATGTAGTCATAGATCTGTTGCTGTAAAAGTTCTGTACCCTTATCACTTCATAAATGATTCAGCATTACAGTTTGAATGCTGTAAATTGATTTAGCTTATTTTGTTTAATAGCACATTTTAATGGATTGTATTCACAGCATGTGCCATTCTAATAGTTATCAATGTTTTTTATGTCACCACCATACTTTTAAATAAAACAAAATAAACAGGTAATGCCAAAGAACAAAATAAAATGTAATTTATTTTATCTTTGAACATTATAATGTGACTTTGATATTTATACTAAGAATTCAGAGTTGTGAACATCTGTTTCTGAAATACTATCCAAGTTTTGTCACCCATTATGGGCAAACTTCATATTTTTCTCAATGAAACTTGTAAATAATGTTGACTGTCCTACTGTTATTAACTGCGTGAGTCCTTCAATGCATGGACTCAATTCTTAATATCTCATGTTATATTCTTCTGGAAAAGTTCATTCCAGCAACCATAACAGAAAATCATAGTCTGAAACTGAAAATGTAAGATCTCAACTTACATTGTAACATTTTTTCATCCAAAGAATGTAACTTGTCACAATTAAGCATGTCTGCTCTCTTACATTTGTCTGCCAGTATACTAGCAATGGACTGAAATTCCTACAGCAAAAGCACTTTTTCTACTTGAGATGTTTAGCTTATTTGAAACAGAAATGCTGTAGCAATCCTAGTAGAAATTTAACAGTCTGAAAAGTAATTAAAATAGCAATTAACTGCTAATTAATTATATCTCTGAAAATATTGTGTGCTTAATGAATTCACAGGCATGGCAGTGAGCCTGCAGTGCGGTTGGTTTATTCTGAAAAAGGAAGTTCCAATTCCACTATATCAATGGATGTTGCAGATGAAGTTTCTCGTGATATACAAGCTTCACCATCGGGTAAATAAATTGTCATACAACACTAACTCTTGGTACTATTCAGTTGAATTTACTAACTTATTAACAGCTTTACGTTTATTCCTTGTTGTCCATTTATTAGTGATGAAAAATAGTCCAATTTAAGGTTTCACTGGTACTGAAAGGACAAACGGCTGACATAAGAAAGTGAAAATTTATTCATGACATTCAATTTCATTTGTACCATAGACTGCTTTGAGATTGAGATTAAGTAAATATGGCCTCATTTGCATCTCTTCTCACAGGATCACAAGGGGCTGTGCCTGGTCCAAGTTATGAAATTCCTTCAACTTCTGCTGCGTCTGCCAACTCACCAAATGGTGAGTATAATGACTTGCAAATTTCTTATTATAGTTCTTTCAGAAATTATAGTAACTAGATCCATACCAACTAAATATGTGTACTATTTGTCAAATATTATATCACTGGTTCAGTTTCATTGTATTTCATAAATATGAATATTTGGAAAGAGCTGCATGACATACCTAAATAATTTAATTAGTGTCCACTTTATTTAAAAAGTTATCTGGTTCATTACATAATAATGTATTTTTCCAAAAGAGTTGAAATAGTTAAAATATTTTTATGTTTTCTCTTGCAGATGTATTTGATGAACTGAGTGACAGTGATGATGATGATCTATCACATCATGCCAGGTTAGTTTAGGTATTTGGTGGTTCAACTTATTTTATGAATAAATGTTGTTCTTCTGAAGATTTAAAAAAATTATTTATTTATATGAAGTATTCTATTAAGTTTTAAAAATTTGTTCGGGCACCACTTTTTAAAGCTTACTGTGTAAATAAGTCTGCTTAAAAAAAACTACAAATTAATGTGATATTATGGATGGTAAAGTGAGAGAGATCGCCTTACCTGAAATATATGGACAGTGTTGGAATTTGTGAAATTTTCAGAGTTGTGTTGTTAGTCGAAAAAACTCACTCCACCACAATTTCCTCATGAATCAATCGCAAAAGTGGGCAACTCAGAAAATTTCCCAAATTCTGACACTGGTCCTAGATTTTAGGTAAGGCAATAAATCTCTCTCTCATATTACTGTCCATATCAATTATCCTTACAATATCACAGTATTAACTTTCACACTAGAATTCTGTTGTAAGAAACTGACTTGGTTATTTTCCTTTTGAATGAAGACAGTGATGTTACGGAACCACTGTGACATCACTGAACAGTAGAGAGAGAGAGTCGATAGAGAAGGGCAGAGCTTGATTGAAGTGGGGTTATGACTGCATCAAACTGGTCCACTTACAAAAAAATACTTTTGTCTCTTTTTATTTAAGAAAAAAAAGTAATATTTGAATATGTTAATTGCCATTTCATATTAAATTAATGTATAATATATGAAAAATGAACTATTTACACCAATATTTACAACACTTTTGAAAAGAAGTTATCAGAAGTCTTTGTATACTTTGTAAATTAGTTCCATCTTAGTTCATATTTGAAGTTGTAAAGTGTTTTATATGATTCAATACAATAGCTTGTGTCTAATAGTATACTTTTGATACTATGTTCATCAAAATTTCATTAAATAAATTTATTTAATTAATTACAAATTAATTTTCCATAGAACTAGTCAGAGTTATGAAGACCATACTCGAAAACATGAGGCAGAAGCAAATGATCAGTACTTTCACTTTCAGCAATCTATAAAGAATACTTACACGGGCCACAGAAATGCCAGGTAAATAATAGTTTTATGTAGATTGTTGTTGTGGTATTCAGTCCTAAGACTGGTCTGATACAATCCTCCACGCTAACCAATCTTATGCAAGCCTTTTTATTTCTGCATAACTGGCACATCCCACATCCTCCCTAATCAGCTTAACGTATTCTGTCCTTGTCTTCTGTTCTTACCTCACACACTTCGCTCTAATGCTAATTTTACAAGACCCTTATGTCTTAACACATGGCCTATTAATCTCTTCCTTCTCTTGATCAAAATCCTCCATATTGTTTGCTCTTCCTCTATGTTATTTAGAACTTCTTTGTTAGTGATTCTATTCACTTATCTGATTTGCAGCATTCCCCTATAGCATCATATTTCAAAGGTTTCTATTCTTTTCCCTTCTGCAACTCCTATTGTCCACGTTTTGTACCCATATAATGCGAATCTCTATACAAACATTTTTAGCAATGATTTCTTAATATTCACACTGGTGTTAGCCATAAATAAATTTCTCTTATTCACAAAAGCCTTCTTTGCCTGTGCTATCCTACTCTTCATGTCTACTATACTTCTACCATCCCTAGTTATTACGCTTCTCAAGTAGCAGAATTCCGTAACTTCCTTTAAAATATCCCATCCCAATCTAACACCCTTTGTTATAGTACTGTTTCCCATACTACACTCCATTACATTGGTTTTCTTTCTATTAATCATCATATTGAACTCTTCTTCAGGTCCATTTTCATTCCATTTATTACAGTTTCCAAGTCTTCTGACTCCCCTAATGTACATTATTGTATTGGAAAATAATTTGAAACCTGGGTAAATGTTTGACCAATAAACGTTTCTTTGTATTTAGCAATAAATATTTCTCTTAGCTAATCATCCCTTACATAAAAAGTGTTAATTCAGTTGTATGTAGTGAATCATTAACTTATTTAATTGAATATTTTATTACATATGTATTTTTATTACCTGAGAATAAGTTATTTTTCTAAGCTTTATTTATTGAAATTATGTACAGTATTTTCATTTATTCAATGTAGAAAATAGTTTTATTTTGACTTAAAACAATTTGGCCTCTTCAGTTTTTAACATTTGCTTGTTAAAAGAGGTATAAACATAAAGATCTGTAACAGGATTGATTAACTCCCTGTTTATATCCATTTATATATATGTTCATCAGGAAATCCTTAATTATTGCACTACTAATTGCTATTTGAAGAATAATTTATTTATTACTTCACAATGAAGACAAATACTTGGAGGAAATAAATTAGAACAAATATAAATTATATTTTTTGCATTGTTGTTTAACTGTAATAGAAAAATTTCTTTCACCATTTATAGGACAATGATAAAGGAAGCAACTTTCTGGGGTAATGATTATGTCCTCTCAGGGTCTGATTGTGGTCACGTTTTTGTGTGGGACCGTTACACTGCAAATCTAGTCATGTTGCTACAGGCTGATCGCCATGTTGTCAACTGCCTCCAGCCACACCCATTACTGCCACTGTTGGCAACATCTGGTATAGATTATGATGTCAAACTTTGGGCTCCTTTACATGAAGAACCATCTTTTGACAAAGATCTTGCTGATATTGTGAGTTATAATTATACAATAATAGATTAAGATTCATCATAAAGTATGTAAAATTATTATGACATTACATTTCTTCAGTATGAGATATTACAGTAATAAGCATACATTATTATACTAAAAATGTTCTGCTGAAACTAATATGTTACTACAATAAAATAATAATTGAACTATATAACGAAAAGCCATCCATATGTATACTGTTTTTTTTAATGAAAAATATTGTTCCATGTGTGGTGCAAAAACAAGACTTTTAGTATATAAAATGCATATAGAATATTGAGGACTTAATTGATTTATGTTAACTTGTACACAGCACTTTCTTTGAGGAAAGCATAATGAAGCTAACATGAGTGAATAATGAGTGAAAATTTTGAATCTATTTGCTTTGTTCCTGAATTTTTTTTGTTTGTTTCAGTTAACAAAAAGAAATAGAATTATGTTGGAAGAAACAAAAGATACTATTACAGTTCCTGCATCATTCATGATTAGAATGTTAGCTTGTTTAAACCAGATACGCAGAGGTAAGCTGGATATATAACTTATTAAAGGCTGGTTAAGTCACATTTTGTGGAATTATTTCAGAGCTGTACAGCTCACCTATAATAAAAATTATTTTTAACTAGAATTGATTGTAATATTTCCCTAATTTGAAAGACAGTTATTCATAACCATTTTTTTCTCCAAAGCTGTAAACACTATTATTTATTTAACTTGTTTTTCTGCTAAATGATTATGAATTTTATTATACTATACCAGTAGTTTTTATTAAAGATAGGAATTTAATGGTCATTATAACAGATATTAAAATTCAAAAATTATTTTATCATCATTTAATATCAATAAATTCCTCTTTTTTGTGAAAGCCTTTCTTGCCTGTCCTACTCTTTATGTCTACTATAATTCTACCATTCCTAGTTATTATGCTTTTAAAGTTCCAGTATTCCTTCACTTCTAAAATATTCCTTCCTAATCTAACACCCTTTATTATTCCTACTACACTCCATTTTCCCTCTATTAATCCTCATTTAGTACCCTTTCTTGAGGCCATTTATTGTTTTCCAAGATGTCTTCTGACTCCCCTAATACTACAATATCATTGGAAAACCATTGGTTTCTACGTCTTCTTCTTGCAGTATGATTCCTTTTTAACTTTCTTCACACCCATTCTATATATAAGTTTAAGAACATGGGCGACAGACTATCTTTGTCTTACTCACTTATTGATTTCTACTTTCTTTTCTTGCCATTCAATTCTAATTACTGCCAACTGTCTCTGTAGAGGTTATGGATAACTCTTCTTTCTGATACTTTATTCTTGTCCTTTTCAAAAACGTTAGTTGTGTGTTCCAGTTTACATTATTTCTATTAAATCATTCACTTAATTGATGTAGATTTAATATAGTTAGTCATGTCCACAAAATGTTGTAATGAATTAATTGAATTTTCAAATAATTTTACTCTCTACACTTGATCTAATGCTAATTTGTTGAAAGTTCCAAATGAACTATTTATTGGGCTCAGATGTGCCAGCAGTAAACAACAAAACAAACCCAAGTTACAACAGTTACACATCAGTAACATGTTCCTAGTACTCATAACTCCTTCAATTAGCCTTGCGTACTCATTAATTTACTGTTACAGTTCATCAAAACTCAACCCCAATCACTCATTCCACCACAATTGGCCAATGAATTAATGCCAACCTCTTGTTGGCTGTTTACTGCTACAGCATACAACCCATTTATTGTCATTTCACAGAATCAAATGATTTCATGCTTAAACTTTATTATATTGTTTTATTTGCTGGACAAATTGAAAATTACCAATTTAATACTATTATTGTGATTTCCCTTACTTCTGAGTGTTAAAATGGGAATATTTTGGTTCTGTCATTTAATTTGAACAAAGATTTTACTGAAGACAAGAACACTAGAAGAAATATTTATATTTAATTAGCTGATTTGAAAGAATTGTTCCCATTAAAATAACCCAATCCTTTACTGTCTCAGGTGGAAGAACCAGGGCTCGTCTTCGCAGAATTAATACAGAAGACCCAAACACAAGCGAATAATTATATCATGTGAGACAATTCCAAGTCATGGAAAACACTTTTTTAACAGAAAATTGTATATAATTATTTTTATTGAGCTTCTGTGATTCTTGGCTAATGTTTTGAAGAAAAAAAGTTCATAGGATCCATAACAAATTGGACAAAAAATGATGCTAAAATTTGTAGCCACAATTAATTTTGTTTCCATCCTATTCATTTCAGTTTAGAGTGATATATTGCCCTGTTTTTGTGTGGTACCATCAGGAAATACTTTTCATCATAAAATAAGCAAATTGTTTTTAATTTTCGTGTGAATTACTCAGTAAAATCTAATATAGGTAAAATAAAACCAAATCTTAAAATATTCTCAAGCCATTTTCTACTGTATTTAAGTTCTAAGTTGTATAAAAATATTTCTCATTTATTATTTATTGTACTTAAGTTTATTTACTATTGACATAGAGATGTGTGTTATTTATATTTATTGAGAAATGAAATAAGGACTTTATTTGGTGAAGCATTACTTGTTAGAGAATACCCTTAAAAGAATTTATATCTTGCTTCTTGTATTTTATGTTATCTTAAATTTTTTTTATATGTATAAGAAGGCAATACATACTTTACACAAAAACTGGATAAATTTTCTAAGAGGAATAATCAATTACAAATAAATAAAATCTTGTTTTGCAGTATTTTCTTATTGATACAAATTTCATTCCTAATGTGATTCCAGATATTTACCAACATCTATATTAAGGTATTTGATGATAACTGAATTTTGCTTCATTAATTTTTCTGTTGAAATAATTTTATAGTTTTCAGTATTTGTTTGAGAGCAGGAATGTTGTTTGAGTTTATTAGTTTGAATAAAAATATTTATTGACTTAACAATGATTTTGACAGAAAGTGATACAAAGTATTCATAAGTGTAACTAACCTTTATTTAGTTGAAACTGTGTTATGTACCTTTATATTTTAATTTACTTTGTAATTGTTTAGTGTCAGTTTAAGAAATGTATTATTGCTGGATGTTCACCAAATGAAAATCATATATGTATCTGGCATACATTTGTTGTATCAGTTCAGATGTAAAAGTTGGCCATAATGTTTATGCCTTATATTATGTGTCATTGTACACAACAGTATTTCTGTGATAAAAGATAATTAAAAGTTTCTTGAATCTAAATAATATCATTGTATCATTATCTATTCACAAAGTTGCCAATTTAACCCTTTTTATTATACATTTTGTGATATTTTGCAGAAATGGACAGGCAATTCATTGCAGTTTTGTGATTGAAATGAAGTGTGAAGAAGAATTCTTTAATTAATCTGTTAAGAACAGCCACTCAGTTGCATATATTACTTTTCTCTGCAAAGATACTTTCATAAAATTGGCCATCACATATATGTAGTTTGGTTTCCACTGTGCATTATTTTGAAACTGCTCATAAGAATTATGGTTGTGAACCAACTGCTATCTTGACTATAATGTATGTTGGCCTAGGACATGGACAAACCACCACCAGGTGGGCTTCAGGATACCCCGAGGTACCAATTTCCCTAAGGACGTCACATGTATTGCTCCTTTCAGCACTAACATGCTCAGAGTTGCCATGTGAGGAGCTGTACTTACCTTAAACGGTCCTTAACACTTGCCAGCCCGTTCTAGCAAACCAGAATGAACTTCCAAGCTAGGTTTACATCCTTCTAACTGCATGAGCAACTTGATGTCCTGAAAAGACTCGACCACCTTGAGTTAGTCTCAACTACTATCACCGGCAGGAACAAGAAGCCATTGCCCACAACAACCACCTGGAGAGCCATAGACCTCCCTTCTGCATACCAGGAGAAATCTGTTCACAACCCTAGGGTGGGCTAACACAAGAGCCACAAGTAGACTTCCCCTGGCCTTGAAGGTAAGGCTCTGAAATGCTTGTTTCCTCCCTAATACCAAGGACATGCACCATTGGTTCAGTTAGTGTTTCTGTAGCCCCAAAAGGAAAGCTTCTAAACAGCAGAAGCAGTCATCCATTGACAACACTGATAGCTACTCCTGCTGTTTTCTGCCTATCATGTAACAGTAAGAAAACTAGACTGTTGTGATTGCTGTAGAAACTAAAATAGTTGGAAAAAATTAAAATAATGGAAAAGGAAATTTACCAAGAATGTGTAATGATAGTGATAACAATGATAGAGTAAAATGTCCATCCTTGCCTAGAAGAGAGAATTCCAGAAAATAAAAACTTTCAAATAACTAATTTTTTTGCTAAAAATGTACCATGTTCAATTAAGATAGTTGAAATTTATAGAACTGCAGGAATGAGTAACAGAATAATATTTTAATGAGCCTGCCAGTCTCGTTTCCGTAAATTTAGTATGCTATGAAAATTAATTTACTATTAAAATAAACGAATATTTTAGACCATTCTTAGCAAGGAGTTAAAGTTGCAAACAAAATTCAGTTGGTTAAAAATATGTTAGATAAAGTTGATGAAATGATAACTGGTGGTGGTGTTTCAAAGTTCTGGAAGGAATTAAGGTGAGTAATAACATGAAAAATTTATTTCAATGTATAAAGATTTGTTTGTTAGTAGTTTCTGTTAGTGTAGTGAAGTGCCCAAAGTATTTTTCAACATTATAATGTTATATATTTATTTTAATATAGTATTTCACGAGATAACTCATAATTATTGAAGCAACATATAACATGATTAAAATATGTTTTTATAGATAGGTAATGCATAGTTTGATGAAGGAGGTGGTGCTTTGATTGATGGTAAACAAGTTTGGTTTTAAAAAGACAAAATATATGGAATATAAAGGGGTCTATGTTTCTGTATAGTGATAAATTTCTGGGTTCTATTATCTTACAGATTTTAAGTTAGGCTAATATCGATACAGTATATACAATCATGAAAATAAGATATAGTATATAATTAACATGGTTGCATGAGGGTGGTTAATCTGTTTGATTACTTTAGCTGAACAGGTTAGGTTTAATTGTATCGGAGGGGCGTGGGTGTGTGAGGATTGACAAGCAGTGAACTGATTTTTGGAGGATTACTGAGGACGTGGTCTGCGGGCATGATGGTAGAGTAGGTTAGGGTGTGCCTGAATGATCAGGGGGAAGGATGAGGTCAATTGGGAGTTTTCTTTTGAGGCGATGTGAGTGTGGAGGAGGATTGTTATGAAATTGTTGGATCGTGGAGTTTGGGTGGTTGAGTGCACTTTTGATTATGGATTTGGAGATTACTGAGTTTACATTGGGGATTTTGATGTTATGGTGGATGACGGAATTTCTTAGGTACCAGGGAGAGTTTGTAATGGTGCGTAGTATTATGTATTGTTTGGTTTGAATTTTGGCTGTTGTTCCCCATATGGAGGAGGCATAGGACCAGGTGGGTTGTATTATGGAGAGGTATATGAGGCGTTTTGTGCTGGTGGTGACAGGGGATTTTCTGTTTAGGAGGGGATATAGAGTTCTGAATTTTTGGTTTATTTTGGAGAGAAAAAAATTAATATGAGGTTTCCAGAATAGTTTTGAGTCGAACATGATTCCGAGGTACGTGGTTTCCGTTTTTGTAGGGATTAATGAATTGTTTAGATAGAGGTGAATTTGGGGAGGAGGGTTTTTTGTTAGTGTGAATGGGATGGTTATTGATTTGGTGAGGTTGGTACTGATTCGCCATTGCTTGAACCATTGTTCTGGGTTGTTGAGCGCTGATTGGAGTGGTTGGAAATCGGAGGTGAGAGAGGAGGTTTCTGCGAAAAAGATTGTGCTAGTGTTAGGATGTTGTGGGATATCGTGGGAGAAGATGTTGTATAGGAAGGGGGCAATTACACTTCCTTGGGGGACGCCCGCCACGATTGAGTGAGGTTGGGAGAGGTGGCAATTTATTTTAACAGAGAAGGTCCTGTTTGAAAGGTAGTTTACGAGTATTTTTTAGTGGGTGTCGTTAAGGACGTCTTTAATTTTGGATGTCAATAAAGGTGGTGATGAGGGATTTGCGATGTTCATGGGAGTTGTTTATGAGGTTGGATAGACGGTATATTTGATGGGGACAGGAGTATTTTGGGCGAAAAACGCATTGAGTGTCAGGAATCAGAGAGGAGAGTTGATTAATTAGTTGGTGTAGTAGTAGTAGTTTTTGGAATTATTTGGATATTCATTATGTTTTGACCAGTAGTCAATATAAACAAACCATCACGTGCCTGAAGCCAAGCCCTCGTGCTCAGTCTAGAAGCAATCGTGGTCTGAGTAGTCCAGTGTTTGCGTGTTCCACTTAACCGTTTCCATCCGGCGATGACGGGAAAGGTGCATAACGGATTTACCTGGAGACCTTAGTTAAGTATATCTTTTATGCATTTAAAAGTAGTTTCCTTTTAAGAGATTGATGATGTAAAACTTAATTCCTGTCAACCTGAATCAAGTCTATGGTGAGCCTTACTCCGCTTGAACAGTTTCTCCTCCTGCTACCAAATTTCATTGCATAGGATTGTTTACTTCACCCATGCCTAATATTTGTTGGAACATATTTTACGGGGCTGTCCTTCACAAAGATTTCAAAATAAAAATGATACGATTTTTTTAAATTGTTTGTAAATTGTATTAATCGTCAATTTGTGTAATCTGAAACTGATCTTTTTCGTCCTAATTGCTCTAATTGGGCCCATCAATTGGAGTTAAATAACATGTGAAATTGTATAAATGGAGCATAGTCTACGCGTGTTCCGTAGTTCGGTTCTGGGGCGTTGTATCGTCATCCAGTATCCCGATTCGATTTCATTAAATCAGCTAGTGATTAAATAACCAATTTTAAAGTAACTACAGGAAGAATATTCTATTACATATTTTCTCCTTATTTTATTAGATAAAACAAATTTAAGGCTCAAGATTCGTATACTAGATCAGGTACTTTCATGTTTCTACATCAATTACATTATTCATTACCTGAACTGCTTGAACGATTATTTATTAAATTGAAAATTTTCTTGATTAGGAAAAAAGTTAATAGACTAAACTGTTAGATGTTGACCTGTAATAGACTCTGTGGGATAGTCACGCAGTCAATGGCCAGTAAATTACGTAATTTATTATCCATAATTCCTTAAGTTTTTAAATCTAAAAATACTCGATCTACTTGTTTCCAAAATGTCGCTAAGTGTTACATTAAATGTTTAAAAAGTTGTGCTTTGATATCTGGGTAAATACAGGAAATATAGAGCGTTTGACCAAATTCTTGACGACGCGAACCAAGGCTGTGATTGCAACGAGACTCGCTTCATTTTAACAGCTTCACAGCAGATTTTTCTAAGTATTTTAAAAAGAAAATCTATTTCACAGTCCAAAATTACTTTCTTCTTGGTCATATTTTGTAGTTTAAATTTGTCATTCTCCTTTTTTTGGCTCAACAACCCATTAAGGGCATGGGTCTACCCGATCGACTGCCGAATGTCATCTTGCGTATTCATTTCCGAATTTTGAGTGACGCGTGGTTAACCTCTCGATTCTCCAGCAGTCTTAATCCCGGTCTTCGCGACACAAACATCCAAGCCCATACCATGATTCGAACCCGGATCACCTGGGTTTATGAGGCAGCGACGCTAAGCACTACACCACAGGAGGTTGGCTTAAAATTTGTCAGCGTCACTGTTTAAGCTGACATGACATTTGTTGACGAATGAATTAAATATCAGCGTCGATAAACTTGTGAAAATTTTCCGTAGAAAAAAATAGTTCTTGTGGTATTCAGGCCAAAGAGTGGTGTGATCCAACCTTCTTGCGCATATCCCATATCTTCAGTGATTATCGATTTCTATCCTTGGCATTTTCTGTTCTTCCCCACACAATTCCATCTAATTATAATTTTACAAAACCCTCGTGTCTAAAAGCGTGGCCTATTAATCTATCCCTTCTCTTCGCCAACGTCCTCCATGTTTCCGCTCTTCGCCTATTCTGTTTAGAACTTACTAGTTAAAGATTCAATCCACCCATCTGAATATAAACATTCTCCTACAGCACCATATTTCAAAGGCTTCTTTTCTTTTCCTTTCTGCAACACACATCGTCCACTTTCGCACGCATATAACGCCACAGTCCATATGAACATTTTTATACGCGATTTCCTAATAATCACACATATATTGCCGTAAGTAAATTTCTCCTCTTCACGAAAGCTTTCCTTGATTGTCTTTATGTCTACTATACTTCTACCATCCCTAGTTATTACGCTTCCCAAGTAGCAGAATTCCTTAACTTCCATCAAAATATCCCTTCCAATTTAACACACTTTGTTATACCGCAGTTTCCAAAAACTACACTCCATTACATTGGATTCCACATTATTAATCCTCATATTGAACTCTTTCTCCAGGACTCCGTTCATGCCATTTATTATGCTTCCAAAGTCTTCTTCCGACTACACTAATGCTACGATATCAAC
>CM067382.1:37826625-37996625 GCA_034510155.1 Eucriotettix oculatus
GCATGAAGCGGAAGGGCGTGGCAATTATATTTATATCACCTCTCCCGGACATAAATCCTAGGCTAGTTAGCAAAAAAGCGCAGACGTTCACGCAATTGAATTAAAAAGTGACGAGCAAGAAATATAAATAAGAGGTGATTTTCATTCATGGTCTGGAGGTCTCTGTCAGTGCCTGATTCCAGATCCGACTGGACTGGCAGTTAAACTTTATTTCGGTTAATTTCACCATTGTTGTTGGACATTCATCAACCACTGCAGGCATTAAAACGTTTCAACATTTCCAAGAAAATGTTACGGTTTATCCATACGGGTCACAAGTTTGATTTTAACGACGTCAATCGTCTGTGGTTGTCAATATTAACATTTCACAATTCCTGACAAGTAAACTTTGTCTACTCTAAATGACGAGGCTTTATAACCATTATTGTGACACGCGAACCATTACTATGGCCGCTTTTGAATTTTATCTGAAACGTCCCGCATTTAGCAATTGGAAACGAGGAAACTTTGCAAACTGCTTACATTGTAACCTGTCGCGGTAGGGAGAGATCGTGTAGCAGCCAATAACCGCTGTCAGTTCCCAGCCATTGAAAATCATTACTCGTAAGAGGCTTAGAGCCTGAGGGGGAAGTGGAGGATTCGTACGCTCTTGCTGTCATCAGCTGTTAGCGAACTGCAGACGCCTGTCATAAGGGACTTGACAAATGTTCCGCAGTATTCCCAACTCTCGGGACCTCGTCTCCATCTCCTAGTTAGACTTGTTACGCGACACTCTCAAACACTCCAACTGAAGCATGATGATGTGTCACATCAAATATTAAATATTAGATTCAAACCTGCCTTCCAAAAAATACGCTTGGAAACAAATCTCAAACTAATAAACACTACCATTACAGACATTCCTTATAAGTTCATTTCGTAGTTTTAACAATTTTCCTCGTTCAATAGATTGTCATACTTCTCCAGAGGCTAAATTTTTTTTTCGTGTGACTTCTCACAATTCAATATTCTATATTTCCATTACAAAAAAATTTTCTATACATTCTCAAAATATTTTATTTAGCGGCAGTAAATTCGTATATGATTAAAAAAGATTTAACGAAACAGTTATTCTGATAATTAAATATACAATAAATGAGTTAAATCAGACTCTTGGTCAGTTTTTTTTAAATTTAAATATTAAACATTTCCACCTTTCGTCTGTCTTTTCAGACTTCTTCAGATAAGAATTTATCTGTACATGGAACCTCACTCCATGGCTTCGGCTGAAAGAATCGTGGAGTGACGTTCCATGTACAGCTAAATTTTTACCTGAATGAGAGGTGAAACGTTCTAATGTTTAATATTTAAAGTTTAAATAACAGAGGCTGATTTGACTCATTTATTTTTAAAAAAAATTGTTTGGAAAACGAATTATTGATTGTAAATTTTGATCAAGAAACAATACAGAAATTTGTTTTTTGTAATTTCATTTAAGTGGTCATCATTGTTAGGCAAATCAGTTAATTGGAGTATTGTGTATGTGACGTGATTCGATTATAAGGTAATTCCTTTCGATAAACAAGCATACGGTTCAATATCGTAAGAGAAATGGAACTTTTCAAATAGTGACTGTCCAAGAAAAGACTATTTTCACTGTTACTTACACTTCAATCATTATGTTTTAAATTTAATTAATAACGTATCGGTATATTTTCAATTTTGCATTTAGTCTGGTTATAACTACTTGTGAAAAGAGTTTGTGTCACGTGTTGCCTCAGATCTCGTTTGCTATTGTTTGTAATACTCTAATACTTAATTTTAATACTTTTTTGGGGGGGAAAACCTTAAGGAGGATGAAAATATGCCGAAACGTTATTATTAATTAAATTTAAAAAGAATGTCTGTAAACGGCCATAAATTGTCTTATTATATTTAACAGACGTTAAGTTTAAACTATATTTCAATCCAACATAGTTTATAATAAATAAAAAGAAGATCAATAAGTCAGCATATAAATTATTACTATTTAATTAACATAAATACGATGTTTCGTCTTCCTTTTAAGACTTCCTCGAGCGTACTACAAACATCATGTTACAATAAATTAAATATGGGTTCTATGTTACAATTTTTTTAAATATAAAAACGCGGTTCAAAATTTACAAATTTAGCAAATTATTGTAATTTACTTCTTGGTCCCCTCAGTATTTATTTGTCCATAAGTGATGTAGTTTTCTCCTATCACTTCGGATCATGGCACTTTAAACGGAAATTTCTTTCATTTTATATCGTTTTACCAGGAAATTATTCGTAAACGTTTCGTTGAATAGTTTCCGTAAATAATTCAGAGTCTTTCTCTTCAGTTGCTTTGGAATATGTGCCATACGATTTAAATAATTTTCTAAGCATTCTTGATGTTCTAGTACGAATTATACTTCAAAGGTATTGTAGTAGGTGTGTTAAAAATAAATTTTTAATCGTTTTCCGTAAGAATTCAAGTGTGGAGGTCGTGCCTCTTACTCTCTGAAATAGATTGCGGCATGTTGGCTGTGGTTGGGGATGAAGTTCTATCCCCTCATGGTAGTCTAAAGTAATGCGCTTTCTGTAGCTATTTAAATTGTACGGAGAGCGATTGAGAGAGCTCGCGGGGACAGCCCAGTGTTGTTTTTTTTTCCCCTTGCACAGTGGAAGTTTTAAGCTGTTCCCGTCCCTGAAATCCCTCGCTCTCTGGGTCCCGAACTGAATTTAAGCTGCCTGTTACAGCGCAGACAGACGTCCTCCCTGCCGTGCTTTAAAAATAAAAGTTTGTCGATATTTATGCAGCGTGGGAAAACAGTGCCGTGCCCTCGATAAATATTCTACGATGTCTCCGGTCTCCGGATGTAGCAATCCTCGGTAAAGCGAATCCGAAAGATGAGACGCTCCGGTGCGATCATTCCACCTGCTTGACGATTTTTCTGTCCCTATAATCCCGGTTTTTAATTTTTCGGCTCATCGCACTCGACACTGTTTATTCAATTTTAATAGCTCTTTTCTTACTGCTCCTCTTATATAAAATTCATGTTTATGAGGTCTTTGAATTAGCATTACGTTTATGAGACACAGGGGTTTTTGTTCTGATTACGTCACTTTGCAAAATATTAAAATGCATTCATTCTTATTCTATTCAATCACCTTGATTTCTTAGATATTAAAATAGGTTATTTATTTGTTCCAAATGATTCTATCATTTTAACTAGAACCATTATCAACAGTGCCATTATCAAAAATTTGACTTTCGTCTCCGTGATATTCAGAAAATAAATTTGTTCAGGAGAATATTCTAAATTATATGTTGTCAGTATTAATTCCACCCGGCACTATGGTTATCTATTTTTAGGTACCATGCATATGTTACAACAGAACAATTTAGAAGTATGAATTTTCGTATACACGGTGTTCAGTTTATCTGAAGACCTTGAAATATCTCGAGAACCCAACCCTGGGGAATGGGGATGGGTGGACAGTTACGGCGTTATTAAGTAGCATTTACTTTTGTTTTCTATATCTGGTGCCTATTTCTTAAGATATCCCCATTTTCTCAACGATTTTTTACCCATTTTGATTTTTGTTGATCATAACGCTGTAACCAAAGTAACTCGAATCGTAGGTCAAATTGGAGTAATTTTTTCTGTAAAATCTGAATATATAATAAAAAATGGGGGTTTCCATTATTATTTTTAACTCTTCTCTCCCGCACCATAGGGGATCGAGGATCCAGTTTTGTAACATAACATAACGAACATTTTTCATTCAATGTCTTCAGGTAGACTGAACCGCCCTGTATAATAACAACAGTTAGATTACAAATTTCTCTTACATTTACGACGCATTTATTACAAATGTGGAAAAACATAAATATAGTAGAAAGCTAGGACTAGTAAAATAAAGAATTGGAACAGTATACATTTGAAAATAAATTAAATGGAATTATTGAGAAAATATTTTCTAATATGAATAATACTACTATATAAAGAGAATTTAAAAGAGTTTTAGAAAAGAACCACTGTAAAAGTTATTTGTGGATTAGAATAAACTTAACTTCACAAGTAACTCTAAATTTCATGAATAAACTGCACTGAGAGCATTACAATATCATATTCAAATCAAAATGTTTCGATTGCTATCTAAATCATTTTCACCTTGTCTACGGTTCTGTGTTCAAGGAGACTTTTATATGACATTAAAACTGACAATAATATGGTTGACCAAGATGCAAAAAATGTCCGGCCAACCACAAACCCGCAAAACGATTACGAAAATGTGGACATAATATTATTACTACTGACGTAAAATTTCTAATCTGACTATAGACCTGATTTTTATACATTATATTAAATACGATTTAATAAGAAAAAATTATTGTACACAGAAATTCCAATTAACTTAAATTAAAATTTTTGTTTTTAAAAAGTTTAATACTTATATTGGTTCGGAATAGGAATTAATTTGGCATTAATTTCATTTTCAACGTCTGATGTAACTGGCTTCGTGTCGGTTATCCTTCATGGACCATTAACCCCTTGATGGGCAAAACGCGGCATATGTCAATTTAGGATTAGCTAAACGGGTTGACGACTGGAATCACCCTAACCCAGTTATGATTCTGTTAGTAAATTAAATTACCATAATATCTAAAGAGTCTGTCAAAAGTTTTGGTGCATTAAGAGAATGAAAAGTATTTCCTCTGTAAATAGTTCATATTTCTCTTGGTATTATTATTAGGGAGTTAAAATACCCTTGTAACTTAAGGAAATTAAAAATACATATAGTATCTTATCGGAGTAAGAAATTCTCCCAATACGGAAGAGAAGAATAATCTCCATACATTGATATTTCTGGTTCGTTAGGGGGATGGAGAAGATATGTCTGCTTGTCTATGCTAAATAATGAATATAAAGCGTGCTGGTTTACTTAAGAATTTAAAACAAAGAATTTTTTGAAATGACTCACTGAGATCTGTGATTGAACTAACTCGGAATCCTTGCGGAGACTCGAGTTCCGTTTGTTGTAAATTTTTTCAATTGTGTTGTTAAGTTGAAAAAGGACGGGGCTTTATTGGTCAGAACGGGGGAAGGAAGGGGCCTAAATATTCCTAACCTTGTCGGAGGGAGGAAAGGGGAGTGAACATTAAAACTCACCCAAATTTCTTCGGAATCGTATAAACTATATTGGAACGTATTCGGGACAAACAAAGATACAGTCGCTTATTTTTCTTAAAAGCTATATTGAAACATGTAGGAATATATATTGGAAAAGTTAATGAGTTAAATTGAATTATTATATTTTATAGAATTGTTACCTATTATCAATAGATTACAACATATGATACGAGTTAGCCGTATATTTGGTATGTTTTTAAAATCACAACAGAAAACGTAATATATTATTCGAAGTAAATTATTTTTGTACAGGCTTTGAAACTATTCGCTCGTGTTTTTAAATTGTATTACGTATTTTAAGAAGGTATTATGCAGGAAAACTAATTAAATGTTGTTTCCGCGTAGCTGATGAAAGGTTTTATTATCATTATGTCCAAAGTTCTTATAAATTTTTTATGTATACCTGTTCATCCAGAAAATATGTCTAACTAATAAATTTTTCATCGCAATTGAAGTAGAATAAAATATCTGTATTTAAAAGGAATGTATCGGTATTATTGTCCACTCACAAATCAGCGTTACACACAGCACACTGCAAACCATTCAAGGCTATGTTCTTTGTTATCCATTGATGAAAGTTGCTCAGATTCCATTATTGATAGTAAAATTATTGAAGAAATGAAGGGACAGCTAAGGTAGTATAGTTTAAATTTAATAATT
Source organism: Eucriotettix oculatus (assembly GCA_034510155.1). Lineage (NCBI taxonomy): Eukaryota > Metazoa > Arthropoda > Insecta > Orthoptera > Tetrigidae > Eucriotettix > Eucriotettix oculatus. Next base: position 37,832,469 of record CM067382.1, read on the forward strand.
TTTCTCACTTACATGAATTACAACAATTAATAATATTGCTTTGTATTAAGATTCAGTGAGAAATTTTTCAATTTAAGTGACTTGTTGTAATTTGGATACCTGATGGTGTTTAATGATAAAATGTGTAGAAGTAGTAGAGCCCAACTGAGCTTTGAAGAGGTGTTCTCTTTCAGCCAGTCCGCCGAGGTCTTCCAACGACCAGTGTTTTAAGAAGCCACTGTGCCTGACCATTCATTCTCTACGCAAGGTAGGCTCAAAAGAGGCCAGCGATTGTGTAGAGTAGCTCAGCTCTAATATAGCCATAAACGCATTACGCAAATCTTATATTAAAAAAGTTGCACCTATTTATTAATAAAAACTTTTCACAAAAAAATGGAAAAATATGACCGAAGTGTCGTTAACTTTACTGATAATTGCCTGGAAACGTTTCCAGAAATTTGGGAGGCTGGCTTAAGGAGATGCTTCAGATATTGTTTTCAATAAATTAACAATAACACTCCCATTTTCACAGAATCAGCAGCTGGCTTGGTCACATGTTGCTTAAAGTAATTTCTACATAGTTGCTGCGACCAAGGCAGCTGTTTACCTTCGTGTTGGGTTTTACCAGTGCGTTCCAAATTTAACTCTCACTCCCTATCTATATATCTATCTTTCTATCTCTCCTCCTTCATATTTCTTTCTTCTAGTTATAGTACTATTTGTTATAGCTTGTCGTTTGCTGTGCTAGTAGATCTTTTTTCTTAATAGTAATGTTATTTTATATTTTATGTTGTCTTATAGGGGCTTCGGGTTTATCACCTTCGCCGACCCAGCTAGCGTAGATAAGGTTTTAGCCCAAGGCACTCACGAGCTAGACGGTAAAAAGGTACCGTAGACAGTTTTTATATATTTCCTTTAGACATACGTCATCTTATTAATTTGACACAACTCATGATAAAAATTCACAGTAGTAAAATAGACTCTCCTGTGATTTCAAGAGCTCTTTCTTGTACCGACGTGCGAAGTAAAATTTTCTCAATTCAAATTTTTGTTCGAGTAATATCTAATTATAATCTGTTTTAATTAAAAACGTACTTAATTTTATCTACAACAGCATAAGTTCTCCAATGGGAATCATTCGTTCGGTAGTTAATATGGACAATCGCAGTAAAATGTAAATTTTACGTCTGTAAATGCATTTCAAGTTGGATAATTTTAGATTTGACTAGGTCCATATTAAAAATTCTAATTCGAGACGTTGAGTATTTCAGATTAATTCACTTAAAATTATTGTAGCTACAATGATGTATGGATACAGACAAAATAAGTATGCTTTTCTGTGGAATGTAATATCTACTAACCATGTACTAGCCGCATAGTGGTTTTTAACATAGATTCGCCCGACGCTGTTTCCGAGCTCTGTAGTTGTCCACAAATTAATAACGATGCATAAATTAGTTCATGTCTCCAGGCTAAGACTAATTTTAAACCATGCTATTATAGTCTTAACATTTATATATATGTATATAAACAATTAAAAAGGACAGGATAGGGACACAGAAAACTGGTGATTTACCGGAAGTGTACAGATGGCAGGCACCACGGCAGGATTAACGTTCTTGAGTTTTCGGAGGCCCCGCACCCTTCATCATAAGATTAGAAAAATATTCTGAGTTAGAGTCTTCACTCTAAATCTTTTTCTAATCTTCTGATGAAGAGGGCGGTGACTCCGAAAATAATTCAAAACCATAACACAGTGCCACCAGTTTTTGTCTCTCTTTCCAGTCCTTATTAATTGTTTTAACTAACCAGACAATGTAATTTTATGACTTATATTTAGTTATAATATTAGTTCTTTGGGAAATCTACACTTTTTTGCTATAAATGCAGTAGTTGATAATATATGTTTATCAAATATTTTTTTCTTAATATAGTGCCTTCTATGTTTATGATTTCATAACTACGGGTGAAGGAAGGTCTATGTTGCCTGAATACTTGGCAAATAGTATTTTCTCTTTGTCAACCTATGCATAACTCTTGAATGTAACGATTCATTGAAAAAAAAATCCATGTCATAAGTACACTCTAAATTTGGTACTAAACTTGTTTCAGTATAACGTGACAAATATTTGAACCAACAATTATAACCTGTTTTACATTTTTTACAGCACATCACAGTTAACTTTATTTTGACGAAACTATTTCGAAAAACTGATAAGTATTGTAGATGCATTTAATACCTTATATTGTTATTACAACTTTATTTATTGAAAACCAGTGGTAATAGTTTCAAACCGAAGAGTTGATACAAATCACTATCTCCTTTGTGTTATTTGAGATCGTGGAAGTCTTATATTCTGAATAGTCAACTATACTTTCTTCCAATTGTTGATGCGACCAAAAATAATATAATAATAAAGAACTATACTCTGTTCAGAGTTGGTGGTTCGGATTGTAGTACGCTCACCAGCATAGTAGTCTGCTCGTTTTGGCCAGGATGTGACAAAGTATTGAAATTTGTGGAAATCAAGTCAATTGTTACGGTAATTCATTATGAATATTGATAAAATTATCGGCTAACGCGTTTCTTGCGAAGGGCAAACGTAACTGTAGAAGCTGCGACTTTCCTCTTCAAGTAGGTCGGTCCTGATGCTAGTTAGAGTCATTAGCATCGAAACAGGCGGCTTGAGAAGTGAGGCCTCTCATATCCTCACCAGGCCCCTGTCCCCTGCATTATGGATGCGCCTCGAGGTGTTAGCTAAGCAAACAAGACACCTCTGCCCCTGCTCCGGCTCCGGCTCCAGCTCCAGCTCCAGATTTTCCCCCTTCGCTCTAAGCTCGTCAGGACATCACACGCGTCAACGAATTTAATGTTGCATTTTTTCTGTATATACGTAACTTATTACCAAAGGAAAAGAAAATACCGTTAACTTATGGTACGACACAATGAAAACAAAGCCATATTCTTATAATCCATCAATTGTCATTGAGGTTGGTGTAAGTGTAGGTAACGAACATAAAATATTATTTCTTTTCGTTAAAAGTTAGTCTTTATTGCACTCAGACTATTTCTCAAGTCTGATCATCGTAATTATTTCACTCCGTGGAAATTTGGTTCCATGTGATGAATTAAGAAATAAATTTGTTGAGGCTTGCGCTCGGTACTTCACTTTAGTTGCGTAAACATTCCTCTTGTTGCCTTAACTAAGCACCAGCCCTTCTGCTCCTCTTCCTCCTCAAGAAAAGTTTCAATTCGAAGACTATTGTAGAGATATTCTAATTCGCTCAGACAAAGACTGAAAGCTTTCCCCTTTGAGAAGCGTTTCTATGAATATTTAAAACAAACAGGAAACTTGCGCTGGAGGACGAGTAGATTGGAGTATGAATTTTATTGCGTGCCTTGTGCATAACTGTATTTACATTAAAGTTCACAGTTTTATGGGATTAATAATTAAAAATTTCATTTATCATTGATCAATCATTATTGATACTTAAACTGATCCTCGATATTGTGTGTCTTAGTAGACAGCCGGACTGAAAATTATAAACAAACCCGAAATTGTCATAAAATTCGTTCGTATTTAAATGAAAAGGAAACCCACATAATCGTGTAACACTAGGATTGGCTGCGACCACGAAAATATCGTAAATATACTCTCACCGGTTTTATTTATATAGATTGACTCTCTAAAAGGTATGTTCATCTATAAAAAAAGGATTCATAATAAGTTTTTCTGAAACAATTTTGGGTAATAAGTCAACAGTTAATTATGATCAACATTTAAACGTGAAAATATTTTTTTCCCATTGACTATTCATTGCCTTCATTTTAAAGAATGCTTTATACAATCTCCAATTTTTGTTTAAAACTTCAATAGTAGTTGCAGGAAGGATAAGAATAGTAGCCTATTGAGGAAGTTCTAAGCAGAATAGGGGAAGAGTGAACAGTAGAGGACGTTGACCAAGAAAAGGGATAGATTAATATCCCACGTTTTGAGAAAAGAGGGTCTTATAAAATTATCATCAGAGGAAAGTGTGTGGTTTCACTAATGTAAAAAATTAAAGGTTTCCCTTATCTGCTTTCCTTTTATTACTGTTCAATACCAGCTATCCACTTAATTGGCTACAGCATATTGATTTCATATGGCACTCATTTCGGATTACTGAATAAGATAGGAGTAAGGAATATTTTTATAACCTTTGTGAAATATTTTTCCTATATAGGATATATTGGCCAAACGCAGTCAGCAGGTTGTAAAATTTGTTATTTATTATAACTTATAAGTACTAAATGTTCATTGAAAACATCCTCGAAATATTTCAATATGCTAAAGTAAGATAATATATTGTAAGATGGTCACACACACTAACATAGGGAAATAGTGACTCCTTCGCTATTTAGATTCTACAGTCCTATATACACTGATAACGGACACTCTCACTCACAGTCGCCGTTCACACACATTGAATCGCTTGTCTCTCTCTCTTCATAGTCGAACTCTTCACGCATTACCACATCCAACAAAACCAAATAATTATAAGTAACATATATTAACTAAAATATCAAAATATTTTAATAATACTTAGCATCAATACACATTCGGAAATAGACGACAGTACTGTAACAAGAGAAGCAAGGTCATCTTGCTTTGACGGTGGTAACGTTCATGGATATGCGACGATTATAGAGAGCGCTGATAGTTAAAATGTAGGAAGAGTTCTCAGGTTTCCGTTCGTGTGTAACTGTGAGATTTTGCTGATGAGCAATTTCGTCGTCGTCATCCACTTCGCCTTGAATACGAGAATTCTTTCTACTCTGGGAAAGCCTAGTTAAATTCACTAATACTGTCTGTAAATTTTTGAAGGAAAATATTTTGCGTTGCTACGTCAGTATTATTAATTTAAGTAAAAACATACCTTATGGTTTTTTTTTGGGGGGGGGAGAAATAATTTAGAAGTAACATGCTTCTGTCCTGGTTTGGGGAAAAGTAATATAAAAAGTGAGTTATCCTCCTCAAATATTTTAATTGCACTGACGCCGGAGTTTGGTAATCTTCCCCTAGAGTAAGTGTGGGGGGGTGAGAAGTTACGTGCTATTCAATTAGACACTGAATTACCTCTAAATTCCATCGCTCGTTTATCCTTCGAAACTACTGAATATCGATATCCCTTAGAAATGAATCGATATATTCTCAATCTTCCTTCTCGTTAAACTTTGAAGTAGTCTCAAACTTTATCTCTCCTTTGTTCGCTTCCGCCTCTGATGGCTTAACTCAAAACTTGTTTCCGCCGTTAAACGGGTTGCATTGTCTGGATTGACTCCCTCCCCCTCCTCCTCCTCCACCTCTCACTCTTCCTCCCCCGCACACAGCCAATAGCGGCCCTCACTGCACGCCTTTTCGCGTTAAAGACGATCGGAATGCTCTCTGAGGCTCTCCTTACACCGCTAATAACCATCAACCAAGTGGTCCGAACGTCTCCTCTCAATGGCATGCTTCTAAAGCTGCTACGTTTGATTTTATTAAAAATAAATAATCTCAACCTTTGATACCTCCCATAACCCCATCCACATTTCAGTTCACGTTTACTTTTCTCAGCAATGTATGGTTCGATTATTAATTAGTTTTTCACTCAAAATGACTTCAACTGAAAATTTGTTATTTAAATTCCTATATGCTAATTTAAAAAAACAATCTGAGCTTTATTTTACAACTTTGCGTAAAAAGTTGATTTTCCCCGCTGTAAAATATTTAACGGAAATATCGAAAATGTAATCTTTATTTCAATAACTACACTAATCATTCATTTCAAATGCTCATTCTGCAATTTTTTTACTCCATTTCGGTGACGTTTGAGTCTAGCGTAGCGAAATGATTTCATTTTCATGTCTAAAATTTTCTGTTTATTGACAAATGTACATCCAGACTTAAATATGAATATCCCAAAAATTTTATTGCTCAAACTTTCAAATTAATAAAATATCACGAATGAAAACACGATTGATTGTATTTAGTATGTGGAAATTAAATAAATAGATAATTAAGTATTGTACCTGATCCATCATACGTCTTCTTGGACACTATTTATAATACGTATTTCATCACGTACAGAACAGTTTTTAGTAAAGTTCAACTCTTCCAAGTTGTCGTTCTCGAGAACCATTTTCTAACAATAAGCTCTCTTTAAAGGGATTTTCCCCGGGAAATTTTTGCAGAAGAGTTGTGGCTCCTCGTCCGAACTTCATCCAATGAAAATCACTTGTTCAAGTGGGGGTGGAGATATATGGGAGCTTTTACCGCGCACAAATGTGTTATGCGAGTGTCAGGCAGTTTAGGAAGTCTGCGCTCTCTCCTGCAAATTCCCGCTATTTGTAAGTACGCGAGTTCACATTTCCAGCACTGGAAAAGTTTATACTATAGCTTATCGGTTGAACAATTTGGAAGAGAACAACTTAAGTAAAGTATACATTTTCCAAAGTAGGGGGAAACGCTTTTAAGAGGTTGGTTTAACCTGTCTGAAGTCGAATTCAGCAGCGAAGTATAGTCTAGTTTTGGATAAATGTATCCATTTTATTTAACTAAACGTTCCGAAGTCATACAGCTTTCCGATTTTGTCATTCCTGGAAACATCTATTTTAATACTTGCACAATACTTAAAATGTATAAATTATGATTCAGAAAAATTAATGTTACATTCATTCTATGATCAATAATCTCGGTTCTTCATTACTTTATTTGCGAAGAAACCAAAACTTAATTTCTAAACAATTTGACCTCGACGTGCTGAATTTTTTTTCAATGTAACAGATCTAAAACTACACAAAGTAAATTTTAATATCTGGTTTTCATTACCCGAACGCTATTATTTCTAGTAGTCGGAAAATAAGCTGAAGGGATCTTAAATTCCTTTCTTTTTCATCCGACTACGGTAAACGATAATTAGGATTATAAACATATGTTAATTGTAACAGTTATAATTACTTGAAATTCGTTTATTTTAATGTCTTTGTAAGAAATTTGATCGCGTTATATGAATTAAATATTTGCTGGTGGATTGATGAGCACGTTGCTTAGCCAAAAATTTTGTAATTATATTTAAAAATCTATTAGAGAGAAATCAAAATGTATACAGATGTTGTTAAGGAATTTTTTCTTGATTGTTCAATGTGATATGACACAGCTATGTTTAAATGACATACTCCCTGTTCTACGTTAATCATACATAATTTAGTAATGCAATAAATCGACCGTCTCCGCATTTATAAACTTTTATAGTAAGAGATGCCAGTGAATAGCGAAAGAAGACTTGCGATACGAATTTATAATGTGGGTCCTCAAGAAATTAAATGCATACAGGCATTATTAATATCATCAGATGTAACTAACAATATTACTTGAAAAATAACTGCGTAGAGGAAGAGCGAGAGATATTATTCAAGTTTATCATAAATTTTTAAATAAAACTGATAAAAGATTAAATTGTTTATACTGACGTTTTTACTTCATTTCACTTGCTGCCGTATATTCTTAGACCATTATGCATATCCGTTTTCTGTATCCTACCTCCCAAGGAATACTCATTAAAAATTCTACATGTGTTAGTCTCACTGTTTCCTTCGATTGTTTTATTATTCTAAAAATTTGGCCAGGCGTGACTCAGTACGCTGTTTGAGACATCTTTCTGGAATGTATTCCTTTTCAGTTACCTGCTTATTAAAGATATCCGCTTTCTGTGTCCTACCTTCCAAGGAATACTCAATAAAAATTCTACATGTGTTAGTCTCACTGTTTCCTTCGATTGTTTTATTATTCTAAAAATTAGTGGCCTGGCGTGACTCAGTACGCAGTTTGAGACATCTTTCTGGAACGTATTCCTTTTCAGTTACCTGATTATTAAAGATACAAATTTTAAAATTAATATTTTTACAAATAGATATGTCCTGGTCCTTTAATTATTGGGTTATCGAGCAGTAGATTATGAAATAGCTAACAGTGGTTAAGGAAGGTTAATTCATTAATTTTTATAACGGAAAGTCATTGAATATATTTAATTTAGTAAGAGTAAATGTGTTGAAGTTTTTGTTGGTTGTTAAGACGATGATCAGTGCATGAGTCGCGGGTTGGCATTTGTAAGGCGTGCGTGCTGCGGGCATGCCTACCGCCCAGGCAATCAGGAGCCCTTCGCCAAGTGGGGCGCTTGGAGAATTAACGCCCACGGTTAACTCCCGCAATAAAACTTAGGTTACACACAACTAAGTTTCCCCACCCGGCCGCCAAGAAGAATTACAACCGCCCTCAGCCAACACAGGGCTGTTAGAGAAACGCGACTGTTTGTGACCGGAGCAACTATAACCACTTCTGAGCGATGATTAACTTTACTGCATAACGCGTCATGTGAGCAAGTTTTGAAGGCGATGCGACTATAAAAGTTTACGGTTTCGCTAGGAGGAAACATTCCTGCCTCTGATGCTAATGGCTTTAGGAACTGCGTGCTCTCGTCCGTTCATGGCTCTCAACTTGGCTTTGCGGCTTTAAATCGTCACATTTCCAGGATACGTTAACTTCCATCTGCAGGGTATTTAGTACACGCCATCGTACTTTGTCAAGTTACTGCAGATTACGTAGTACAGTTTATAAAACTTCAAACACGGAAATATACATAACTGGAAAGAATTGGTAATTTACAAATTATTTATCTCGTTGCCTGATAATAGCATCATATAAATTGAACTGTGTAAATAAAATTAATACAGAAAACTGTATTATTTTCGATATCATAATGAATTGAATCAAAAACTGAGATATCTAGATATATAATATATCACACGGCTGGAGCGTCTTGAACATATATAATAGTGAGTCTAGTTTAAATGGCATGAAATTCTGTGTGAAATGGGAAATTTGGTTTTGATACTTTATTTCGGGGATAAGCAACTTTTTGCATTTTGAGCCCCAATTTTTAACAGGCGATTTCAGATGCTCCGTAAGGAATAACTTTAACACCATTAAATTAATTAAATTTCGCCACTTTACTGAAGCACTGATCTCCTGAAATGAAAAATGATTTTCATGAACGAGAAATTTTAAATTGTCTGTTACTAAGTTCTTCTATTTCTGTCTTTTGGATAATCATTATATTAATATATAATATTATTTCTAATACATGTCTAACTGTAAAATAACTTTTTGTCCGTAATACAAACTGGTTCAAGGATTCAATAGTCCACTTCTAATCGTCCAAAGCGCCATGATTGACGACCTCTGCAATGGTTTCGACATCACAGAGAGGCAATATGTAATCGTTAAAATATACCGATATAGTGTTTTTTAAAAGAAACATTGATATCGTGGACTAAACAAGGTCTTCAGATTTCTGTCTTAAGTCGATTCCAATTATTAACGTGTGCCTGTTGATATTTTTGTATTAAAAACCATTTTATTTACGTTTCAATATAGTTATGATGAATTCATCGGTTATTGTTTCCTGTGAATGCACGATACAGTATTTGGACTCTAGTTACAATGTGCCATGGAATGAACTAAACGAAAATCCGTATATTCTTGTTCACATGGCAAAAATAATAAATATCGTACGTTTCCACATGAAGGAGTCTATAATAACTATGAACACACAATAATTTCGACGTATGTAATCTTTTCAAGTATTCAGACATACGATGATTAATATGCAAGTGAAAATTGGGAAAAGTTCCAGGGGGAAATGTTTTCAGTCTGACAATTTTACGCATACAATGTTTAAACCATGTAGTGAGTTTTAATTATCAATTACGCATTTTGACAAAGAGATTAATGGATTGAGCAGCGTAATTCTAAGTTAGAATTGGAATGGTAATAATAATAATAATATTGATATTATTGAATAAACAAACATAACACTATCTAAATTAAATTCTATGATATGCTGCAAAAGCTTGTCGCAAAACAAATATGTAGTACAAGCTTACAATTTAACATTGTGTACTATATAAATAAAGGATTAGTAGCAGTTGTTATTATTGTATTCAGTAATAAAGGATATGTTTGATACCGCTCTGAGTAGGTTGGGATATTAATTTTTGCATTTATAATTTCTTCATTATATACACTTCAGTCACTCGTTTCTGTCGAAACGTGTAAATTCATCAACGTATGTGGTCACATGATAACCACTGATACGCCAGTAATTAAGGAGTATTGCGGGATTCAATATCGTTAAATGAGTTCATGGAGTTGTGATTAAGCTAATGACAAAGGATATATTGAAAACACAACCTGGACATAAAGTATGTGTATGAACAAAATTATGGGGGACGCTAGGCCATGTAGAGAGGCTCATGTGTCCCAAACACGTATCTATAATCTATACAGACTGGCATATACCTTTTTTTCAAAGTTTAGGTAGAGGAGTGAAGTATCACATTGCTGTCCTTTTTTCTGCTAGAAGATTTCCTTAAAACGAAGCTCCATTAATCTATGTAGACAAATTAGTACATTTTTTTTAATTTTCTTCACGAAATCCTAAACAATTTATTTTTAACCCTGCGGTTTTCTGCTCATTGTATTTTTCTACTGCATGTGAGGAAGGGTTACAATATTTTTGAGGATAGCGAACTCATTTTCAGAGTTAGATTGTGCTAAGTAATACTTACCACTTCATTACTTTTGGCCACGTAAACACTTTTATATTTTCTTTTCCTTAAGGTACTGTTGTGAACGTGAAGCTTTGGGTTTCTCTCTCTCTCTCTGAAGCATTCTGTAATGTGTTGGAAAATAATCTGAATCCTGTTTAGAGGCGCAGCGTTTCTCACACAGACCTAACGGCATTACATCACCTTCCATCTGCGGCCCAATGCGACAAATTGGCCCCCGGCAAGGCGACAGAAGAATAGGAACGCCGGTAGTCGCGCGAATCCGGAGTGTAAAGCGGAAACGCGGAGGAGCCGGAGCTGGATGGAGAGGATGGAGAGGAAGGAGAAGAGGAGAAGAGGAGGCGGGAGGCTAGGGAGAACGGAGCGCTCGTTGTCTTCCTCGGGAGAGGAGAGACACACATCGCGATAACCGCACCACACAGCAGAAAATATACAACACCAATCAAACAAAGCCTGCAACTGCCAGGGATTTGAAATGATTTCCCACGGGGTTGCGCAATTATCCGTGCATTATTAAATACTGTCCCGATGACACGGCAGGTCCTGGCGCCAAAACAAACAAATAACTTAATGCCTTAATCCGCAGCCACCAGGTTAATTTCGAACTGCGAAATTGGGGATACTTCTAATTTGTAATCTCGTCTCGTCACGCTGTCACTGAAGGCTATATACCTCCACCTACCAACCTATATTCGTGTTTACCTGCTAAACCTTCTCCGTTTGAACGCCGTGACATATATCGGCAGGTTATATCAGAAATAAAAACTGAATATTTTCTGCCCGACGCTTTCAAAATATATTTTTGCATTTCAAATTGTGATGTGTTCCTTTCTTCGGAAGGTCAACTTTATTCTTTGGTTCACTTTTTCAATTTCTGAATTATCCGGTAATTGAAATAAAATAAATTCTAATAAATTGTCTGTAATATCCATTTCTAAAAACGTTAAAAACATAAACCTGTAATATTGATCTCACGGTACTTAGATTGTGGCTCGTGACAAGTATTTATAATTTAGCCTCTTTTCCATAAATTGTTTTCTCATTTGACTATGTTTATAAATTCTTTAAAATAGTAACATTCAAGTTTACATGTCATCTAGTTGAAATTAAATCCCTATGTTGTTAATTAAAGTATCGTCCTCATTATCAGCTATCTTTTCAAATACAATATTAAAAATAATGCACGCTAGGGCACCTTCTTACCTTAGACCGTTTCTATGAGCAATTATTCTGATAAGGTCGACTGCATTTTTATTTGTGCATCACTTCTCTTCAGGGTCATCTTAATTACCCTAGTCAGCTTTTGTGGTAAACTCAACTCCTGCATTCCTTCATACAATTTATTTCTTTTGACGCTGATGTGGGTGCCTTTAAATGAACAAAGAGGTGGTATATTTCATATTCATTACTTTTCCAATTATCTGTCCTAATGGGAAAATTTGATCTTTAGTAGATCTTCCACTTCTTTCACACTTTTTCAGCACTGCTAATTGTACTACTATCGACCGCAGCACACCCATGAATGAACTCCGTATCAATTCATCTCAAAAGATCGATACATAATGATACAGATAAATAATAAATCATTAAAAAGTAAACAAAAAATCAGCTAAATGTTTGGTGTTTATGTATCCATTCAAAATATAAGACTATTATTTATAATTTATTTATAAACTGAACCCTGTTTATTTTAACGAATTATTGTAAAATTAAGTTTATAATTGACTTAGGATTTTTGTCTGTAATTAAATTCGAAATATATTTTTCATCAGATACTTATACCTAAGTCCCAAAAATGATGGAGAACCGTTGTAAAGGAAGTTTTCAATATGTCGAATATCAAGTGGTTTTCTGATATATTAGCTGATTTTTTGTTTATTAGTTAGTTTTATAAATGTCTGGTATATTCATTTAAAGGTAAATCATTCTGCAGTTTTTACGTAAATTTCATTTCCAGTTACTTTCAAGTGTTACTGTTGCCTAATTACCTATCAACAAAACAAAAGCGTAATGATCCACTGCAGCAGAAAGTTTCTGATTGTATCAGGTAATGCACTGCAATCGTTTTCCCTTCATGTAAGCAACTAATATACATGCCACGTCAAAAAAATAATTTCGACTTTGACAGTTTTACGAATAATTACTGTAGTTGTAATTTTCAACATTTTAAGGCGTTCTTATTCGGATTTTAGTCTGATAAATTTTTAACAGAATACGTACCTGCTTTCTCCGTGTTTTAATTAAGAACTGAATAACAATTTACTTTCGCTTTTTTCTGTCGTGTTTACCTTTGGCTAACAAAGGCTTCTCAGACACATTTTCGTTTTCTTAATTCACGAAATAATTTAAGCCTTTGTGTGTTTCTCTTGCTTTTCCCAAATGCTGCAGATGTCGTTAATCCACAAAAGTCTTTATTAAGGCTAAGAAAAAGTATTTACTTCTTGGACGTCGAATTCGTAGCGCGACGCGAAAGAATTAACAATCTCAGGGCGAACTTTTTTTGATAATTACACAGAAATTTTTATTTTAATTGGGTAAAAAGTTGTAGGTATTACAAATAAATATTTATTTTGGAAATTTAAGATGTTTTTTTTAGTTATGTAGCATTCGGTTTTGTCATTATTTATAGAAAATTTGGAGAAACTGTTGTTTGGTTTAGGACAATAAATATGATGAATTATTTAAACGATTGGCTATGCGTTTATATGGAGCGAAAAATTGTCTGCAGATGTTTCAGTGACATATAAAGTAATGGTATGGCATTTAAGTCAGATGAAGTGTGGAAGTGAAGAAAAGCAGTTCGTTTTAGTATCAAGCCCATGATTAAGTAAGGAATGTTATATTAACAAGACGTCACCTTGATCACAAATTAATATCACTTCGAGTATGTGCATGACAAATATTGCTCTGACAGTCATTCATTCGTATTGAAGGCACTGATTGGATCTGTATCGCATCATGATTTTCGGAAGAAATTCACCTTTATGAATATAGTTTCCATTCCCCTGACGTGTGTGGTAGATAATGAAGTGGAAATTCCTATTCTCCAAAGAAACCGCAACTCATAAGCGCGGAGTGAATGAGTTTATCTATTAACAGTGTTATTACTTAAAGCAGACAATGACTGGTCTCGGGGAGTTTCTCGTGCCAGAGCAGCACAAGACATCTGCTACCGCCGCTGTTCTTGAGGGCGTCGTAATTATAACGCGCAAGTTGCGTACGGCCCCTGGACCAAGTTGGAGGAGCAGATGACGCCATCCCAGCCGATACTGAGCAGGGGACAGCCTGCGTAATCAGCATCGCTGTAGACTGCAAAACAACTTGCGGAAATTAGCGTGAGGGCCTGTGAGACATGTGAAAGCTGAGCTAGAATCCACATCGTTTTAACAACCCCTTGTTGTGCTGATAAAACTTTAATGTATTAACTGCCTGGAGCGCAGAGCCTATCAACATTCGTGCTTTTGGATGATGATGCCAGAGAATGTGGCTTAGATATTTTCCTTCCCCATGAGTGTCAAAACTGACAAAGGCGAGGGTAAAAGCAGCCTCAATAGCAGAAGGTAATCAGGAGAACATCCGTTCCAAGAAAAGGCGCCGAGTCATTAACATCTTTCTCCGCCTCGGAATACAAGTCAAGACGTTTAAGGCTCGACTTCGGAAACAACATATTTCATCGTCAGACAACGACGAAAGTTTGCAAAAAAAAAATAGTTTTCGTCGACGGGCTTAGAATTCTTAAATGGTTGTTACATAAAACCAAGCTGATGTAATAAAATGAAATTTTTAAAGTGAAGAACAACACAATGTACTTTATAAGTATAGATAATTAGCGTTTAAATTTTCTCGTGCTCAAACAGCACAAAACATCTAAAACCGCCGCTCTTGTAACATGTGTTTATAGTGCTATGTGTACTGTTCAAATTACATCTATTCTGTTGTTTTGTATACTTATATGGAGTTGCAATACGACTGTTTTGAGTTGGAAGTTGCATTTATAGTAGTAATAAAAGTAATTATATTTACGGATTCCGCTAGAAAATTCACCCATGAAAAACATAAAACATTCACACAGTAAAGTGACGATTGAAATAGATTAATAGGTCACGTTTTGAGCACGAGGGTTTTGTAAAATTAGCCTTAGAGGGAAGTGTGTGGGGTAAGAATAGAAGAGTGAATCCGAGGATGGAATACACTAAGCTGATTAAGGCGGATTTGGGACGTGGTACTTATGTAGCAATAAAATGGTCTGCGCAGAATATTTTAGCAATTAGGGTTGCGTCAGACTAGTTTAAGGATTTATTACTAAAAAATCTAATACAGAAAACGTATAAATGTTTTGCACATAAATATATTTAAGACTTAAAAGAGAGTATTTATTGCATTACCGTACAGCGTAAAGTGATAAAACAATATTATATAGTAAAACTTGAAGTAGCGGTTCACACTTCGCGAGGCTAAATTGTTCTGGACCATAAGGCTGTGGTAAAATTTTCATATTAGCCTCAGAAATAAGTAAACTATCGATCTACAGTAATATATAATAAATGTATTGATAAAAAAATCATGAACCGAGTATTAAGCTCCATGCATTTAATTTATATTTTATGGGAGTTAAAAATTATTTAATTAACAATATATTAAATGTACCTAGTATCTGTGTTCATGTTCTAGTTTCTAACGAGTTTTCTATTATGACAAATTGACAGCGTATTTTACGAAAACTTTTAAAGCAATTTCAACAGGGTTAATTCACTTCTTTCAGAAGTATTCATGAAATGTGTTATTATTTTAATCAGAAACGTTCCTCCGTTTATTTGGCTATTATATTGTTTTTAAAGGTGTGTGTCTCAATCGTTTTGCGCGAAAGACATGGATTTATCACAGGTCAGTTATTAGGGCGAGAATGTAGGTCAAGGATGCGCAAGGGCAATACGACAGAGAGATATTGCAAAGGGGAAAAAAACCTATCAGTTGGCGAACACGCACACGCCTTGGCAGACGTAATAACTTTATTTAAATACCCTATTGTAAGAGGAATACAATGCGGAGCTGCACACAAAAGACGCGCGCCAGCTAAACAGGTGGCAAAATAATCGTTTCCCGTGAGCTCTGTGAAAGCCCCAGCCCCTCCAGACACAAGCCGCGTGTGTGAGAGCGTGTGCAGGCAAAAAGCTGCCGGGATCCATTAGCTCGCCGGCTAATGCTGTGCTGCTGAAACATGGAATGTGCTAAAAACAAGCAGCGCGAGCAGTTGAAAAATGCACGAACCGACTGACATCCACCCCGTGGGGCGACTGACGACTGGCGACTGGAGGTACGTACCTGTGCGCTCTTCTGAAAAAGTAGCAATGATCTGTTCCGTAACAATATACAGTTAAAACAAAGGGACGCGATGCAGATTAGTTCAGCAGGCAGCCTAAGTTGTGCACGCGGGCCACTCAGCTTTTTATATGAATTTAAGCCAAGTGCTCATCACGTTCAGCTAGCAATATCGCGCAAATAATAGAAAACCACAATATATCAGCAATATAATTATCAAATTTACCTTATTATATTATAATAATGCTTATTTGACCCATACCTTACGGAAATATAAGAATGTATTAACCGTTGGTGTGCCCCAGGGAAGCATTATAGGGCATTTAATGTTTTATATATAACTGACAATCCATATGCAATTCATTATAAAACACTTGGCGAACAATCTTATTATGATATTAATGAATCCCAAGACGTTGATGCTCATTAATCAGATTCGGGAAAAATATTAAAGTGGTATTTTCAAAATAATCAGAAAATAACTCGTACTGAAAACAAAATTATTACATTTACCAACCAGAAAAATGATGATTGTGCTAGCTAATTAATATAAATATAAAACAGCAGCAAATATTTTGGTGTAACGTTAGGTAAAAATTTATCATGAGGGATCCATGCCCATGGGAGGAAAACAAACTTCGTACACTAAATATAACAACTACAGAAAATCTTTGGAAATTAGTGAGATCTATTGCAAATAATGGGTTAGCATGTTGGAATTCGTATAAGAATGACTACATTACAATGGTAAAAATTCATAAAAGAAGTAATGAATTTAACTTGTAACTTGTATAAATTTAATTTAAGTTGTATTGAATAGGCTTTGTGCATTTTTCAGGACACACAAAGCCCAACCGACTTTTTAAAATATTTTCCGTCTTATTTACTTACACATCTAAAATCCATCATTTGTGAAAGATTAGACTTAAGTGATAAATAAAATTTTTAATTCCTGGATTTGAATAGCCTGTTCGCGAATCTGCAGAGTTGCAAACAGTTCAAGAGAAGTGAACGACTAGAACACGTATTTAATGCAAAAATGATATTATTATTATGAGTAAAATTGAGTGGAATGGAAAATTAAATAAAATTTTAATAAGAATATTGTGTTTGAATCTTTAAGGCATTGCAATTAAGTGAAGTGCAGTAAGGAGGAGGATAGCCAATGAAGGATTTTGCAGTGGAAGGATAGACAGTGAAAGATAGATTCTATAAAAATAGATTGCAAACTAAATTTTGTAAATTAGCTTAAGGAATTGAAAATTTAATTCTGAATGTAGAAACGAAAAAAAGGTTCATAGGTTAATCTGAAAGGTAGTGATGGACGAGGATGGAATAAATTAAATAAACAATGTGAAGAGTTGCTGGACTCAGAATATCAGCACTTTTTAGGGAAGAAGAAAATATGCTCTAATGGACGTAATATTGGGGTTTGGTGAGAACTGACAAGGAACGAAGTGTTAAAAACCAGATATTGCTAAGTTGGAAAGCAGGAAAGATTTACCCCAAATTCTTTGCAGGGAAAATGTGCTTGGATCAATACGACTGTTTGATTATTATTCCTGTCAACAAAAGTATTTATGAAATTCATGGTAGTTATTCGTGTATTCAACCAGAGCGCAAGGTGTTCTTTTTCCTCTGACAATACCTGATTTTTATTTTTCATTTCCGGTTACACTTATCCTCCAATGCCACGGAATTATATTAGAGCGCGAATCCGCAAGACCAGCGGAGTAATTTCATTTACACGCGAAACACGCTGGAAAGCCGCGGAAAGCGTCGCATTTATTTAATAACGCCCACTGCTGTATATTGTATCAGCCCGAGGCTAATCTCGGCTCTCCGTCTCAATTTTCCTGACGGGCTGCCCGACCATTCCTTTTCGCAGTGCATTTAAAATGTAATTATGTCTTGGCAGGCGAATGTTTCTCCGCTGATATTGATTAGATCCGCCGCTCTCCTTTCAGGCACAGCCCAATGGCTTCAAACGGACGTCAGAATTACATTATTCGCAGTCCGTTTTCCGCCAGAATTGGTACAAAGCGATCTTCAGTTATAGGCAGCAATTTCATTCTTGATGGAGTTTGGAAATTACTTTCTGCACTGATAAACGTTTAAAATTACGTGTGCGAGAAAAAATTGAATTCCTGCGGAATGGAACGGTGGGATTGGAGAAGTAGGAAGGGTACAATTGCAATTTCGTACGGTGTGATAAGCTCACAAACAAACAGAGACCGTGACATCAGGTATTCATTTCCTTCTCCAAAGACCAGGCAACGCGCTCGCGATTTTATTAACCTCAACGCTTGCCGATGCGGCGCTCTTCCATTTCTTTCCTTCAGAAACACAATCAAATCCGTTTATAATCATATTGAGTAAGCTATTTTAGACACGACAAATTAAACTCTAATAAAATATGTTAATTTTGTTCATGCAATATTTCCAACTCTAAAAAAAATTAACTAATTACGTTCAGTGTAGTTAGTTGCATTGCAGTTCAGGACTGAAAAAATGTTTAGGAGTTGTCTATATGACATAAAGACCAAATTGTCCTATTGAGACTGTAAAAGAGGCACATTTCAGTGTATAACCGAATAAAAGTCAGGGGCCAGGCTTTTCGCGGACTTCATCATCTACAGAAAGGTAACGAACGAGCAAGGCCCAAGTAGATCTAGATAAAGTCAGTATCTGGGCTCAGGACATTAAAATTAAAACTATTAAAAAGAAAAGCAGCTCAATCTCGTGTATAAAACGAAGATTGATAAGTGATATAGAATAGGCGGGGAACAAATTCCAAGGGTAAAGAGCTGCAAATATCTGCGGATACATTTCAACAATAGCCTTGGGTAGGAGGAACAGGCGAATTTCGCGGCCAGATAATCGTGTAATTCCTCACATTTCATAATGAGGATCTTAAAAGCGGGAAGTTCAGGTTGGGAATTATTGTAACATAACAGGGAGAAAAAAATGACTGCTAATTTTGTGCAAGTAGATCCGGGTCATAGGAACGAAAACAGCTATGTTGAGAATTATTCTAACAAAGGAGGGAGAAAGCAAGGCTGTATTTGTAATTCAAAGCTTATACGGACCAAAAACCATGGATCGTAATGATTTCCAAAACGCAAATTCCCAGTTGTACAGAAAGATTGAATTTTCGATTCAAAGGAAGATACAGAAAACTTCAAATAGATGTTGGTGAATTATCATTCCGAAATAAGACCATCAATGACTGGGATAATTTACCTGTGATCGTATTGGAGGGAAAATCCTCTTCAGAAAAATGAAGTTAGGACAAATCAGAGAATATATATATGTAACTTTAAATGTTAAATCCAAAGTGAAGTAAATGTTGGGTTAATATATTTCTTGTAGCGTTTCGTTATACACCTTTCCTTCAGGGTTATAGACAATTTAAAGAACAATGATTATTTTTAGGTTACGATTATTATGTATAGAGGTCAATTTAATTATGTAACTGCTCACCGAGCTTACGTACAATTGTAGACTAAAAAAATAACGATGAAAATTGCGAAATTTCTGATTGTATAATTTCAGTGAGATCAAACTACTGATAATGTAAACAGTAGTAAAAACATTTTTAAAAAATGTATCTTTTGTTTTCTCTACTAAAGGTTGCCTTACATTTCGTAACTAGGTTAACTGTATTTTATAGTTCAGCTCCCTCATTCGCGCACGTATCCTACTTACGTAAACGAAGAAGCACAATTTCCGTAGCTTGGCTGGCAAGGTTTAAGATCCAAATCGTGGAGCCTTGGAGAATGAAACATTAGCGCAGCCTTTACTTGCCAGCTTTATGCTGATAGCCGCCAGATAAGCTTATTCGTACACGTTCCTTGTGGTGTGTGTGTGTGAACTAATTTGCATTCTCTGTGCAGACGGCTCCTGAACTCTGGAGGCGCCTATATTACGCGATACATTCGATGGCACTCTGCTAATTCACTGAGCGTGCCTGGGAATGTAAATGAATTGAGCACAGCCATGGAGCTTGCTTGTATATTTTGACGCGAGTTATTCGCACATTAGCCGCTTTAAGCCATGAGATTTCGCTGCCGTCTGCTGAGGTGTCACCTCCATCCGAATACTTCGATGGAAGTCTATCTTACTTCGTCATCATCTCATCACATACATTTGTGATGCGATAGGATAATAAAAAACCGGTCTACGTTCATGGCATTTGTAGATCTAGAAAAAGCGTTTGATAATGTGAACTGGAACAAACTATTAAGGATTTTGAAGAAAACAGGAATAAATATCGAGAAAGGAGGCTTTTACATAACCTCCATAAAAGACAGGCAGCAGTAATTAGAATAGAAGATCAAGAAAAGAAAGCTGTAATCAAGAAAGGAGTAAAACAAGGATGCAGTCTGTCACACATGTTGATTAACTTATATATAGAACAGGCGATGAAGAATGTTAAAACGGAATATGTAAAAGGAATCATACTGCAAAGAGAATTAATAAAAACCTCATGATTTGCCGACGATATTGTATTAGGGGAATCGGAAGAAGACTTGTAAACCATAATGGCATGAACGGACTCCTGCAGAAAGAGTTCAATACGAGAATTAATAGAGATAAACCAAGGTAATGGATTGTAGTATGGGGAAAAGAGGAATAGATTGGGAAGGGATATTTTGACGGAAGTTAAGGAATTCTGATACTTGGGAAGCGTAATAACTAGGCATAGTAGTATAGTAGACATAAAGAGTAGGATAGCACAGGCAAAGAAGACATTCGCGAAAAAGAGGAATTTACTTACGGGTAACATAAGTGTGAATATTAAGAAATTGTTGCTAAAAATGTTCGTATGGACCGTGGTGTTATATGGGTGCGAAAGTGAACGATAGGATTTGGAGAAAGGAAAATAATATAATATAATAAATGTGGTGCTATAGGCGAATACTGAAAATCAGATTGGTGGATAGAGTAAGTAACGAGGAAATTCTAAACAGAATAGGGGAAAAGCGAACAATATTGAGGACGTTGACCAAGAGAAGGGATAGAATAATAGGCCACGTTTTAAGGCACGAGGGTCTTGTAAAATTAGCATTAGAGGGAAGTGTGTGGGGGTAAAAACAAATGAGAGAGACTAAGGATAGAATACGGTAAGCTGATTAGGGAGGATCTTGGTTGTGATAGTTCTGAGGAAATGAAAAGGCTTGAGCAGGATATTCTAGCATGGAAGGTTGCATCAGACCAGTCTCAGGACTGAATACCACAACACAGGCTGTATCATAAGCAACGAAGCTTCTTTAAAATTCAGATGCGTTACAATACAGTGTAATATATACTGAATATTGATTTATTTATAATCTGCAACTCCTTGCAATTCTCTACCTTGATTCACTAAATAATACTCTAGTATAGGAGGGGGAACAGTAAAAGTATTATAGTTTGCGTACGTAAATTAAAAGGCATATTCAATTTTTTTGTACATTCCTGTTCAATTCGTCAAGCTACAAATTATATGTTATATATAGAGAAAGTAGATAGACAAATAAATAAATTAATTAAAACTGTACCGCAATTTTTCAAATTTTATTCCATTGGATCGGTAAACACGTTAGCGTTTTATTTACATAGATTTCTTCCCAAAATCTTCATTGTGATGTGACATCTACTTCCATTGGATGATGCTTCATTTTTAGAACTTAATGCACGTTTTGATGGCCGCGTTTCGTGAATCAATGACTCTCCTCCAGTAATTCTCGCTTCCCCTCGCTTTTTTTCCAGGTCGGCGGTTAGCGGGAAGTGTACGCGACGGTAAATAGATGCTTACTTCCGATAATAAAATTACTTTTACAGCTGTGGACCCTCGCAATAAAAGGGCCGATGTATGTGCGTTTGTGCTATAAAGTAACTGGCTGAAATTTTCCTCGAATACAGCGGGAGGAACTTTTTTCGCGTTTGTGTTTGCCTCCGTTATGTTTGTCGTATAAGTTAACTTGGACGTCGCTCTGAAGTAGAGAGAAAGGATCGATAAATGTTTACTTTGTTCTTTCCTGCGAATATTTAACTAGGAATCAGTTCAAAAGTAACTATCAATCCATCGTATTTTCCTCAGAAATCAGAGATCAATAAATTAATTCGACGTCCTTTTCTTTATATCTTTAATTTTTTTTAGACATATACGCAGTGAACTGTCCATTTATAAATGTTGTTTCATTTAATAAATCAGTTAAATCAGCCAGGTATTTTTTTAAACGTAATTATTAAATATTACAAAGTTTCGTCTCAAATGAGAGACGAAACGTTGTAATATTTCAATTAAAAAAAACTGACAAAGAAACTATTTAATTCATGTATTATATATTTAATTGTCAAGTAAATTATTAATTTTTTATTTATGCTGTTATATCAAAACTTTTAAAAATGTAAATAAATAAATTGTTTTGATTCACAAAAATATTTATACTGTTTAATACAAGAAATCTTACGACGACGTTTTGTCCTCTTCCGGGACCCCTTCAGGTATAATAATTTTGATATTTACGAGTCAAAATTATTTTGGGTGCAATATTTGAGACCAAACATCAAATTATAATAATGGAAAGCATCTTACGTAAATAATTGGGCTCGTCCCGGACAATTATTCATACTACTTATAATAATGTCCAAACGTCGTTTAGAATGGATTTTTTTTGTAATAAATAAGCATCTGACCATATATTTTTTATATTATTTTAATAAATGCGGTATGTTTCTCATTTGTCGTATAAATACAAAAATACTTTTTACTCGGGCAATAGTGTAAGAGGTAAACGTTTCGTAGAGTATCATCGACATCGTCATCATGCTTCATGGCTTTGGTTTGTATCCTAAACAAATTTACAAAGAAGACTCCATTTTCTAATACTATACACTTGTTGATTTTTGGCAACATCAAAAAACGTTCTTCTAACTCGATAATGTATTCGAATTTGATATAAGGATAAAACAGGGGATGATTATATTTAAGAATCTCATTTGGACTTATATAGTTTGATAAAATATAATATCGATAGACATAGGATCTCACTTGCGTTATCTCAGAAATATTCCTAATATTAACATTACCACGTGTGACGTTTCGACCTACTTGTTGGAGGTTTTCTAGGGTTTTCCCTGCATCTATTTTGGTGAAACACCGGGTAGGATCCTTAAACCATAGCCCGGGGGCCCAAGTTAACCCTTGGCTACCTTCCTCTACCTTCCGCATCCCCCCTTTTCAATTCCCTTCCTATGGAGTTGCCAGTTTCAGGATCACCCTCATGTAGCTTGTTAACCCCAAAAAAAGTGTGACGTTGACACAAAATGGGTTTTACAACTAATGTTGCTGCAATAAATTAAAGGAAAAATTGTAATTCACGTTAAATATATGTACTAAGTTCAGTTGGGAATAATTTACGATTGTAAAAATTATAAACCAATGTTAGTGAATTCCATTAAGTGTCCTTAAAAAAGTGAAATAAAATAAAAGTCTTTATTTTCAGATGATTTTTGATCCATCTTGATGGGTTTTAATAATTTACCGGTTATTACAATTAATTTATGTGTAACAATATTTGGCCTGTTATCTTACATGGTCTTGTATTCTTGCCTTGCGTTCATTGCTCTTTTCTTGCTGCGGTTTGTGGGCAGAGTCTTATGTCGAAACAAGAAAGACACGGATATCGTACGTAACTTGATGCTGACAATTTCCAGACCAAGGACAGAGATTCATGAGGACAGGAAAATAACATCTTGTCCAAGCAGTACTGCTGTTCTGCAAGTTATCAAGGATGGCAATCGTTTTAAATATGACTAACTTCTTCTTCAATACAATAGCCTGTGTTATCCCAAGGCTGAATGACTGTTCCTAACAGGTACTGAGATACATACATAGGAGAATATATTACCTAAAATTATTACAGCTTAAAATA
This sequence comes from Eucriotettix oculatus, assembly GCA_034510155.1. NCBI lineage: Eukaryota > Metazoa > Arthropoda > Insecta > Orthoptera > Tetrigidae > Eucriotettix > Eucriotettix oculatus. The sequence goes on from CM067382.1 coordinate 37,856,337, forward strand.
TTGTTGGTAATCAAACCTTTTCACTGGCCATTATTATTATTGCGCTACTTTTACGAAAGCGCGTGCCATTTTCTCTGTGTTTATTCTAGATGTTAACAACTGCAGTTGCATATTAGAACGTAAATAAGATATAATTTTTCCCCTTGAATGTACCTCTGTATTTATTACGTGATCCTATTTAAAATCCCACTTGTATTAGTCTGTGTGTTTGAATCTACTGAGTGGACGAGACGTATTCTGTTATGTAGATCTGCAAAGTGTTTATTCGTTGAGTTCCCGGAAGATGACGGAACAAGTCATCGGAACGTTGGCCATAAGCCCGAGAACAATTTGTTCAGCAACAAAGTTGAAAATTTGCGAAGATCGGATGCTACTTGCGAAGTCCACAACCCTTCAGGCCCATCGCCTTTATTAAACATCTCCCTAAGGTGAGCAAGTTCTATTATTCTTTGGGCTTAAGTCATAAATTATTTAGCGCCCGCTAGAGCTAATAACTTTGCAAGCCAGATGCAATTATCCTCGCTGAGGACTCTTCCTTAATTGCCTGCGACGCCCGTACGACGCACACGCTGGGAAGTAAGAAAATAATAATTCGCGCTAGAAAGGATGGGGGAGATGAATATTTCTGGAATCTTGGCTTCTTGAACACACTCGCCGCCTCCTCCTTCTCCCCCGGCTCTCATTCGTTTTGTTAATCAGGCGGCAATTAGCTAACGAAGTTCTGCTGCCAACGGAGACCGCAGGGTTTAAATCTTGTGAGCAGTTCAGAGGCAGCTGTTAATGTGGATTTGTTGCTTTGCGGATGTAGTCTTCTCACTTTGGCAGCTGCTCCATGCTACCAAATATTCATTGCTGCCTGGATATTTCAATGCTTTCTAGGAGAGAGAAAATGTGACTTTCCAAGATTAAAGTACGAGGGAAGGAATCTTTTAATATTTGTGAGAACCTCTTTTAAAGGATTTTCCATTTAGGCAAATAAAATAACTCACGTATCTACGAATTTTATATTTGCTGAATTTCCCTTTCTTTCATTGCTTTTAATTAATAATTAACTCATATTTTATAATCACATTGTCCACAGTCAAAATTACACGACATTTCCTCAATGATCAGAGGTTCAAATATTATAATTCAAATACACAAGAATTGTTGTTTTCAATTGAATCTCAGGCATGAATTTAGAAAATGACGCTGTGAAGACTGATCTGATCCTGAGCTTCAAGATTACTATAATGGATGTAACATGCATCACTAAGAAAATCGACTTTGATTAGATCAGGCTATAAAGCACCCTCACGGCAAGCGGGATGTCGTGAGTTAGAGTCTCGCTCGGGTTGAGGCATCAATTATGATTTATAAATTCATTTTCATAGCCTTCATGACTGAAAGACAACTGGAAGCAATTCGTCTGTTTTTGGATACATTTAATATTTTTTTTAAGACGTGTACTTATAATGGAGTGAGGTAAAAGTTGTACCAACAGTTCTCCAACTTCTAACCGAGTAGAATTAGCTCGGTTAGAAGCACGAGAAGTGAGCAAAACTCGAATCTTTATTCAAGTTGAATCTTTTTCGTGTTAGGGTTATTTAAAGTGCATTGTTATTCTTGTTCGTTTGCTTTCATATAATCTGCATCGCATTTCCTCAACCGCGGAGTTTAGTTACGCGTTTGTCATTAGATTTAAACCTTGAACGCACTTTATTCTTCAAATTTAATTATTAATACCGTTTCGGCATACTGTTATTGCCATAAATTTGATACTGAATTCAACTTTTTCCAGTTCAACCGGAAAACATACCAGCAAATTGAAGGATTTCCTATGGGTTCTCGTTTACTTCACATGTGATTCTATAGTTATGTTTTGATACTGTTATAGAAGCAAACCTGAAGATGACATAAAATTATTTCGAAGCGTTATTAATAATTAAAGTTAAAGTTAAAGTCTGTACAAGGTCGTTAATTGTTTAATTATATAAAAAAGACGTTAATTTTAACCTTTATCATTAGAAGCTAAATAACAAACAGCGCCTGTTTTAACTCAATCAGTGTATTTGAATGATGATGGAATTAATTTTCATTTGAATGTTGGAGAAATACTTCTCAAAGAATTTCAGTTGATCGCGATTCGCGCTTGTTATAAAAAATGTGGCTGACGCAGTTGTTGTGGATGGAAACCTTTTATCTTCTGAGATAATATTGTTCGGCGTTCCATTGTCTACTTTTAAAGAAGAAATGTCAGAAATGTCATATATATCTAAGGTTAAGGTAGCAAAGTAAATTGGAATAGAGGAAATGAACTCTGTTCTGTGTCCTCAAAGGTAGGACTATATCACTGTATGGTTGCATAGACCAATGAATGTCAAATTATAAAACTACTGGGATTTAAAAGTTTCTGTATTCAGTTTACTTTCATTCTTCTATAAAAACAGCTGTATTATTTCTTAATAATTTAACTGTACTTTTATGTTAAAATACACGTAATTTGGCTGGATTAAAATTGTTTCGATATCAAAGTAGCGTTGTGTTTTTCCAGTTATTGGATGTAATGAAATATGTTTTCTGTTATGGTTTCTTAAATTTTATATATATCGTAATATGCTCCGATAGTGTAAATAAGTGATTAAAAATATGCATGAAATGTAAACCAAGCATCCTGGTGCCGTATTGAACCATTTTATTATTTTGCACGTTGTTTCTATATTTGCCATTTCTCTCGCGTCGGTGAATGCCCACTTTGGGGTTGGTTTTGCACTGCGCTGTTTACCTTGTGCGTGCGTGTGTTGGAAGGGTGGACGGGGAAGGGTGGGGGCAAGTGGTTTCTTCCGCTTTAGTTTCTCAACACCCAAATATTTTGCCAGGCCGCCATGTAGCGTACTGTTTCTACGCAGTCAACAAGGCCCTAGCTAGGCAAATGCTGGCTACCGTAGCGCAAACAGTTCGTCGCTGGACGTGACGCGAATCCAGGCCCACGTCTAACCACTGCGTCATATTCTGCGTAGGCGAGAGTGCATCGCCATCGTTAAGCTGTGATACAAGTAGGAAACATAATTTGCAAATAGTTAATTACGTCAAATAATTTCTCCACTAGCTAGCTACTCACAAAAGAACTAATTGTTAACCCAAAAATAATGAAGTACGGCAGGGGAGGAGGGCAAATAGAAAATTGATATTAGGTGATAAATTAAATTAAAAAAAAACACATTACGTGTATTTTTTCTGTGTTCGTCATGTGGTTTCTGAGTGTATGGTTCTCTTTTTTCTTAAAATTTTCTTCATTATCGAAATGTAGAGAAATGTTGCAAATTATTTCTTTAATTAATCACTTAAATTCTTTTGATTATTGTCTACGTTATCCTGTTTTTAACTTTCATCATCAACTTTATATTTTGTACAACTGATTTTTATGGAGCTGTTACTCGTTTCCAACGATACGTTGAAGCTATCGATAATACATAGAATATATACTGTGTTATTTGTTTTTGTTGTTGTGGTATTCGGTCATAAGATCCTGCATGCTAACCTATCTTGCGCAAGCCCTTTCATTTCTACATTACTATCACAACCCACATTCTCCCTAATCTGCTTCCCGAATTCTTCAGTTCTTACTCCACGCACTGGTAATAATTAAACAAGACCTATCTCCATCCCATCCCTTGGTCAACGTCCTCCACATCATTCTACGAACAATTTTGGCAATGATTTCCTAATATTCACTCTTATACTCTGTACATAATTTTTTTTTCGACGAAAGCCTTTTGTTGCCTGTGGTATCCTATTCTTTGTCTTCTTTATTTCTACCATCCCTAGTAATTATGTTGCCCAAGTAGCAGAATTCCTTAACTACCTTAATCTTCCCAATCTAACACCCTTTGCTCTTCCATAGTTTTCTATACTACACTCCATTTCTTTGGTTTTCCCTCTATTAATCCTCATATTGAACTTTTTTTCCAGAATTTCTACTCACAAAAAAAATACTTCCTCTCCTATACAGACTGTTATGTGTTCCTTTGCTTATCTGTGGTATGAATAAGATGAATGCAAAGTAATAGTGTGAATTAGCAATTTCTGGAAATAGCAGAAAGGTGGTAATCAGAACGAAACTGAGTATATATGGTTTATCAATAAGGGTGGGTAGATTTTTAAATGGGATAAAAAAGAAGAGTGTGAGGTATTAAAGAATTACTTGTTTTATTTGAAAGCGCATACTTGGAACTGTCTATTAAAAATAATATCATTTAATACGTCCCCCGAAGCTTGAATTATTCCATTTAAACTTTTAAACACCCCAATAACCCTTATTGAAAACCCCGTAAAATATTGAGCATCAAACTATAATCGTGTAGTGATTTAAGTAGGGAATTTCAATTGAATGCACCGCTTACGATTGGAAAGTAGTTTTTAAATTAATAATACTAATAATATAATGTAGCAAATGGAAATTAGCTGATTGAAGTTATTAACTCTCCTTTGTTGAAAGGATACCAGCTAATTGAACTATATCCACAGAACCTTCGATAGGTAACCACCGTACCATGCACTCTATTTTAATCAATAGCAGTTATATATCATCTATGTCAAGTAGATTATGTGAGATATTATTTTGACGTTAAGTGGCGTTGAATGTAGTCCAGAACGAAAAAAATAATTAGTCCTGTATTTGTGGTCTAAATTATGTTTCCTATATGCTTCAAAATTTAATATCCTGAAGGTAATTACAAGCTGATGTCTCGATATGAGGTCGAAACGTTGCAAGTATTAAAAGCTTGTTTTTTTTAATTGTTCGTTAATTTAATTCCATATAAATCTCTTGCAAGTTTTTCATTCGTATTTCGTAATTTCATTAACGTTATATTGTTTTAGTATTTGATACGACTACGTGTGAAGTAATATTCCTGTGTTCAGGACAGTTTTTCTCGTTCACGTCGCTGTTAACTGTGAATGTGTTACTTGTAAATACGTAGCCTATGAATTACCGTTGTACTTTTATTTGTCTCTTTAACTTATAAGCGCATAAAGTTACCGATTGGAGGAATAATTGTACAGGAAATAATCCACTTTGAGTTCGTTGGAAGCGCTGGGTACAAGTCGTAATTCGCGGCTTCCAAATTAAAACAGGCGTCCGTCCAATCAGACGGCTTGTTTTTGCGTTCGGAATCCCGCGCCCCCTCGTGTGCGATCAAGAGATGGAAACTTTTAATTTACTCCAACCTGCTTGAGGTCAGCTCTCGTGAGCACCTGACTTATGTAACGAAATTCCAATCAGGTTTGACACAGCCACGAGGTCGTGTATCTGCCGCCAGAGGGTCGTTCCCACCCGGAACAATGCGCTCCATTGTTAGATTTTTTAAAAAAAATCGTCGCTCCTATCTATTCCTAGCCTTGAAGCTGCACCTTAACGGAGTTGAAAACGACTTCAGATTTTCTTTACTGGTAGCCGTTTGAGAACCGCACTACGTTTCGACATTAGTTTGGTCACCATCGTCTTTTCTGGAATTAATATTCAATTTCAGTTCATTTTTTAGTAATACATAATGTTGATTATAATAAAACTAAAGAAAATTACTGCCAAGTTATCTCAGGAATGGTAAAGAATCATCAAATGATCTAAAGAAACAACTATATTCTTAACTCATCTTTTCGATACTTTCTTCTTCTGTCTTGCTGTCATCCTTCTGCAGTAACACTGAAATTGAAGTATAGTTGAACCTCATCCTTTCCGTCACGAATGCTTTACTTTAACAGCTGACCCACCAATTCTGTCAATTTAGTATTTTCCGACAAAACAATTCAATTTCATCCTCGTAACATGAATTGGCAATGAACACTTTCTCAATGAACATGCCAACTATTATGGAGATCAATATCGTAACTACTGCTGATTAAATGAGTACCTTGAACAACATTCGTGACAATAACCCTTCATTGTTTACTACCGACTGATTGATGATAATTTCGGGTGCAGAAGTTAGAACCGAGCCACAATTGGTTTCAGAAGACTACTGCTCTTTTTCTTTGCATTATCTCACATAATAATCAGTTATTATTAAAAATTATTCTTGTTTCTATTCTCTGAAGTACCTGGACAATACAGGAATTAGCTTTGTATGACCACCATCACATATTTCGGGAAACGGCATAATTTTATTATTCCTCTAAAATGAGGAATAGAAATGCCTAGACTCATTTATCACTCCATCTGTTCATTGTAGTAGTGTTTTGATTTATTAGAATGAATTGTCTGCCATCATGGAAAATAAGTAAAGTCGAAATATGTCCAAACTGTTAACTGCGATGTTAATCCTCTAGACCTGAATGGCCTAGGCTTCAAATCAAGATCACTGGGCTATTTGAATACAATAATACTTTAATTAAATGATCCAAGTTTTTCTTCGAATGATAGCTTTAATTTTGAATTAATATTTTACCTCAAAGAGCTATGGAAGCATCATGTCACAACCTGACACCAAAATTAATTGACAACCCAATACTGTTTCTGTGGCTATTTGTGAAGAAAAAAAAACAATCCAAACGTTTTAGTTATTAAGCATTTGGAACTTACAAATGAAAATTGCTGATGCATTTAGTAGTTAATAAAACCCTTGTTTACAAAGTGGCCGGGGAAATCAAAGCACCCAGCCTCCATTTTCAGCAAAATTTCATTACACGCAATTTAATATGAATTGCAATTTTACGGTAAGCTATTTTCCTGCCAAATATAAATTTTGTTGATAAAAGTTTAATTTGAGTTTTCAGCCGCCGATGTTTATTGTTTTTGGTCTATTTGCCTGTGCGAAATAAAATCGTAAATCTCTTTAAAACGCTGCGGCGATGTCGGAATGAACGTAGAACCACGGGGATCCTAATATTTACCTGTGTGTGCATGTTTTATCAGTGTGACTTTTGCTGTTACTAATTCAAGCCCGGTTATCTGTTACACGACTGCAAATTAATGCCACTATGAATCACTTTCAGAGGAAGAATAATCCATGAAATAATAAAGTCGTATGAGTGGACCAAGTAATTTTCTTCATATTTTTTTAAAAGCTCTAATAACTAATTTACAACAAACTTATGATATTCTGTGTGAACAAGGTTATACGTAATTTGAAGCACGGTATAAAATGCTTCGTTTGATGGCTTAACTGCAACTGGTATTAAGGAAGTTTTATTTAACATTACGCGAGTTTTCAACCAACGTTTTTAACATTATGGGCTTAGAACGACTGATGCAAACCTTCATTTATGTTGATGAGCGTTGAGAAAACCGTAGAAAATTGTAGAAATCTATTTATGAAAAAAATTCGTGCTTTAGGTGAAACTTCAAAAGAATCTGTATGGTTGTAAATATTTTAAAATAAATATATGGTCTGTAAAAGCTATCAGCGAGGCGGCTGCTGCATTTTAATTATTACGCGAAAGTTACGCTAATTAACATTTGTTTCAAGATGCAATTCAAAGTAGTGTTTCAGTCTTTCATTGCTTTTGTATTTATGCAGTTCATGAACTTATTTAAAACTTACAGAAAATACAGTGGATAATAGAATAATTGATTAGTTGCGAGTGAGCCAGTCCGCTATGGATTCGTGTGGGTTAATTAGGAAATTATGTGATTCGATTGACAGTTTTTAGAAGTAATCGGGCTCCTATAACGTGAAAGCAGTGCACTGAATTAAGCCGACGAGGTTAAGCGACGTTAAGCCCTCCTGGATGGTTGGAACCCATGTGGGCACCAGCCATGACGTCAATCGCAAGAAAGACTGGCTCGGGACCTACCGCGAATTAGTAAAGGCTAACAGCAAACTGAATAATGAAGGTGCAGATTACACCGTGTGGTCTCCATCAATTTTCCATGTATCGCTGCCATTAACAATTGACGGAGTATAATTGTTACGCGGTGGATCAACAGTTCCTGCGGCTCGCACCAGTAATGACGTTACAGTTTCGGCGTCTGACTGGCCGCGTTATGTGCGTCCATAATTAAATTAGAACTCCAGCAGATTATGGAGCATCGGTGGCTTTGTCCACTCGCTATCCTAAAAAAACTATCCCAGTGGCGTTTGCGCGGCTTTTGCTTTGCCTTTATGAAGTTTAATTAAAACGTCCCGACCAAAGTATCGGTTGCATGTGACAATATTTACAATTCACTTCTTAATAACATGTCCAGATAGAGCGCACGCAAATGGGATTGTCTGGCGTACTGGATTCCTCAATATAATGATATATGCAGTAAGGTTGTGCTGTGCTGCGAATGAATTCCATTTTCAGCATTCTCTAGTGTAGTTTTCTTTATTGAATTTCGCATTGCATTACCATTTACTTTTCAAAGGATTATTGTTATTGTGGTATTTAGTCCTAGGACTGGTCTGATGCAATCCTCCATGCTAAACTATCTTTTCATTTCCGCATAAGTAACACATACCACATCCTCCCTCATTTGCTTAACGAACTCCATCCTTGGCCTTCCTCTTCTACCCCACACATTACTGCTAATTTTATAAGACGCTCGTGTCTTAAAACATGCCCTATTAATCTATCCCTTCTCTTGGTCAACGTCCTCCATATTGTTCGCTTTTCCCCTATTCTGTTTTGAACTTCCTCGTTAGTGATTCTATCCAACCATCTCATTTTCAGCATTCGCCTATGGCAAATTTCAAAGGCTACTATTCTTTTCCTTTCTCCAACTTCTATTTTCCACGTTTCACACATATGAAACGCCACACTCCAACGTTTTCCTAATATTCACACTTACATTACCAGTGAGTAAATTCCTCTTTATCGCGAAAGCCTTCCTTCCCTTCCCAATCTAACACCCTTGGTTAGTCTACTGTTTCTCATACTACACTCCATTACCTTGGCTTTCCCTCTATTAATCCTCATATTAAACTCTAATTCCATGACTCCGTTGATGCCATTTATTATGATTTCCAAGTCTTCGACTTCCCTAATACTGAAAATTTTTTCGACAAAGCGTAGGGGCTTTATTTCTTCTCCTTGCAGTATGATTCCTATCCATATTGCGTTTTAACATTCTTCATCGCCTGTTCTATACATAAGTTAAACAGGACGGGTGACAGACTGCATCCTTGTCTTACTCCTTTCTTGATTACGGCGTCCTTTTATTGATCTTCTATAGGAATTACAGCTGCCTGTCTTCAGTAGAGGTTATGTATAAGCCTCCTTTATCGTTCTTTTATTCATGTAATGTTCAAAATCTTTAAAAGTGTGTTCCACTTCACATTATCAAACGCTTTTTCTAAATCTACAAATGCCATGAACGTAGGCATGAGTTTTCTTATCCTGTCTTCTACAATTAGTCGCAAAGTAAATATTGCTTCTTTTTTTTACATTATTCCTAAAACCAAATTGATCTTCTCGTAACTTACAGAATAGTATATTAAACGCTAGTAGTAGTAGAAATTACCTATTACCTCATATACTTGTCACGGTTTTGCCTTGAGTAGGAACTTATATTTTTAGTGTCATTATTTTGGACAACTTGCTGAACTTTAACATGTAGTTCTTTAATTTTTAATATATTTACATTACAAGTGATTAATTATAATTTATGAAATGACTCTCGCTTCCTACATTCGCAACTGTTTAGTCATTTACAAAAGATATTGCTTTTTTTGGCGATATAATTATTAAAAATTTTGACGTTAAATTGTGAACGTTGGGTACTTTTTAATTGTGCGAGGGAGAATTCTGCTCACTGTGGTATGTGTCCCTTAATTACTATTTCCTATATCGTAAGATCAGGCAATACTACATTTTTCCCATAATTTTAAGTGACTCTAAAAAAATATATTTAAAAATAAATATTCGTATTACCGTTTCAATTTTTTCCTCCTATCTTGTTACGTTGGTCACCTCAAACGATTAAATCTTCTCTTAATTGCACGTTCCTTCCAGAGCTGAGTAATCGTAAATTATGTAATTATTATGATAATTTGTGATACGTCGCATTTATTCTGTCTCCTAGTCTCCGAAGAAAATACCGCAAAATTTAACTGAAGCCAGTGTCGCATATCCTGGTTTTATGAGAAGTCTTCTTCTCTACCCGGGGAAAAATTAACAGCTGATGGGGAAGCCGAGAGAGAGTGTGGGAGGGAGAGGAAGATCGCTCTCGTGGGGACCGCTCACTCAGCTAATGAGCTTGCTCCGTATACACGCCACGGTCCGCTTAATATTAATGAGATGTTAATTTGGGAGTACGACTTCGAAGCCTGCCGTTTGTTGCTTTAAAGCGCCAACGGACGTCTCAGTGTAATTGCTTCACTGCCTCTGGTCTCGCCATTGCTATGCGCGTACGCCAAAGCGATCACTAATTGCGACGGTGCTTTTATCAAAGCTGACGGACGAACAAGAATAGACGACAGAAACGCAGCCGCTAGTGCAAAAGTACAGTTACGAATCTGGAGACGGAAATAATACCTGATAGTGAAGGCATTCTTCAGTCAATTTTCCGTAATGATTTATTAGGGTGACTTATCGAAACATAAACTAATACTTTCCTTAAATGACCTTTCACACTAAATACTCGTGAACTTATTCGATATCAGAGGTGAAAACTGTTATTTAATACCCTCACGACGGATCCAATAACCTATGCTGAAAATTTTCCACTCATCGACATTGCTAATCGTCATTCAAAGTCCTAAAGGATTTTTATACTTATTTACCCTTAAATGTCATGTGGAAAATCTTGTGGTGAATATATAGATCAGTCAATAATAGAACAAGAAGAGGAGGTTGATGATAAAAAGCTGAGGGAAAAAATTTTAAAGTCTGTGTTTGGCAGGGCGTTGACACTTCAGGATAGTTTTCGAAATCTACGAAACAGGAAGAAAACGAGAAGGTTGTTGTAACAATACTATTATATCAATACTTGAGAAGACTGGCACTGATACGAACAACACATAACAATTAGTTTAGTATATCATGCCTGCTAAATATAACGAAAATAGTTGGAACGTCAAATAGTTGGGAAATATCCGTTTAGTTTTAGAAGGATATAGGGACAAGAGAAAAAATTTTGATTTTTCGACTAATTTTAAAAGCCAAAATAAGAAAGAAACGCCTACGTTAATGGCCATACTATATTCAGAAAAGACCTTTGATAATGTGAACTGGTGTAGACTATTAAGGATTTTGAAGAGGACAGCAATAAAATATGAAAAAAATAGTTATCCATAATCTCTACAGAAAGCAGTCAATGAATATGAAATTGGAATCAAAATGAAAGGAGAAGAAATAAAAACCCTAATGCTTGCTGACGATATTGGGGTATTGGGAGGAGTTGGAAGAAGACTTGGAAACCATTATGAACGGCATGAACATGATCCTGGCGGAAGAGTACAACATGATGATTAATAGAGGTAAAACAAAGGTGATGAAGTGTAGTATGGGTAATAGTTCAATGACGATGGGTGTTAATTGGAAACACATTTTGAAGGAAGTTAAAAGAATTCTGCTATTTGAGCATGCATAATAACTAGAAATGATAGAAGTAGAGAAAGAGTAGCTCAAGCAAGAAAAACTTTAGCAAAATTACGGAGTATACTTACTCCTAAGTATGAATATTAGGAGTGTGGCGTTATATGGGTGCGAAACGTTGAGTTGCAGGAAGTAAAAGAATAGATGCCTTTGACACGTGGTGCTATAGAAGAATTTTGAAAAGCAGATTGGTGATAGAGTAAATAACTTGTAATTTCTAAGGGAATAGAGGAAGAGGAAGCAATATTGAGGACTTTGACTAAGAAAAAGGATAGAATAATAGGCACGTTTCCAGACATGATTATCTTGTGAAATTAGCATTAGAGGGAAGTATGTGGGGGGTCAGGAACAAAAGAGGCCACGGATTAGGCAAATTATAGGATGTGATACTTTTTTATAAATGAAAAGGCTTGTGCAGAATAGGTTGGCATGGAGGGTTGTATCAGATTAGCCTACCGTACGAAAAAAGACATGTATGAAGTCCGCAAACAAGGACCACAATGTCTACTTTATGTTTAAAATTTTTCAAAATTATTTGTAAAAGTCTATAATACGGGTCGTTAATTTTTTTTATGATTTTATAAACAAAAGCGTTTTCATGCTTTTTTATTTGCTATGGTCTACACACAAATGTATAATCCATTTTTTGACAACTGTTAAGACAACTGGACATTTTGCTTCAAATAAGAAGCTACAGAGGAATCGTCTAAACTTAATATGACGTTACTTCTACAATATCTACAAGTGTCCAAGAACTTTCGGTATACGCTGTCGATGGCGTTATTAAATCACGGGTCCGATGTTTCCGCGGTGTGATTTTATTTATCACTCGGAGCTATAATCATGGGAGACGGGTAAAAAAAAGAACCTAATAAAAGCGCTATCAGTAATGGGATCAGATATTTATGACAATTACTCACATTCTGCAAGCGTCTGATAAATTATTCCTCGTTACGTTTCAGCTTCAAATAAAAAAAGTTTATCGCGTTACATTTTCCGTTCTCCTCTTACCGCTCTTCCCCCCCGACTGTAATTTACTGATTCATCGGCACGACATTAATTTTCTAAACTGCTACGCATAAACTTTTAGTTCGCTATTGATTTGTAAATTCAGCTCATGTAGGAGTTGAAAAATTATCAACCGACGTGTCACAGTTACGATTCAGATGTTTAATTTTTTTCCGCAAAGGGGTAACGTGTGCTGAAAGAAATAGGAGAAATAATCACAGTCCTGATAATAAAATAATTTTTATCAATACAGGGAGAAAATTTGGTTTATCTCTGTAATTTTTTTTGAACAAATAATTATTTGACGTTATGTACATAGTACATAGTACAAAGTAACATTTATATATGATTGTTGGAAAATAGACATTTTACATTTACATTTAAGAAGAATATTTTGGAGAGGATATTTAGGACTAGAATTCGTGAACATAAAATATTAGTCTTTGTTTAAGAATTTGAAATTTACTAAACCTATGAAATCTGATCTTTAGCCTTTCATCTTTTACTATTTTCAGCCTCCGTCCACTATCATTTAATTATCAGTGTTTTTAGGTCCTTCAAAACTCCATTTAATCCTAGTTTGAGAACTCCCTTTCTATTACTACTATCTGTAAGAAGGTTAATTTATTACATGGACTAATTTTTTTTCATCCGTTTTAAGTATCCTAGCTATTTAAACCTACATTTTTTATAGTATGAACCATGTTACGATTTTTATATAGTTTATACAGTTCCTTGTTAATTTTATCTTCCATTTACAATTAACACCGTATCGGCCATAAATATTTCTCAGGATCTGCTTTATCATAATAATTATAAATAAATAGCATTTAACATAATAAATTACCAGTTAATGACCTGATTTTTTTTCTCGTTGCAGATTGATCCAAAAGTTGCCTTCCCTAGAAGAGCCCACCCAAAGGTAAGGAATATTTATTGTATATAATTTATCGTGACGTACAAATATGTCTGAGACAAATATTTTCAAAACGCCACCTGTCCATTTAGTTCTCGTGTTAGTCCTGATAAATTTTCATATAATTTTTTTTCATAATATCCCGGGTATTAAAGAAATTGTGAAATCAATATAATATAGTTTTATATTTTAAGGGATGGTTTTTAATTGAAAACTGTTGAAAGATGTGGCGTGTATAAAATTAGACTCTAACTGATGTTCTTTTCAAGCTAACCAGTAAAATGTTTTGGGTTACTCAAGGACTGATACGTAATTTTAGATCATCTGTTCCATTGCTAAATATATAGTCGATTATTCCAAGGCACATAAGGAACGAATTCATTCGAGCACTTCCACATAAATGCAATAGCAATCCGTTGTTATACAGAAGAAGAAAAAAAAATCTCGTCTTGGGAATAACAGAATTTTTTTCCTGCTCCTTTTAATCTTTTATGATTTATAATAATGGCTTTGTCATGTTTTAAAACCGGAATTTACAGAAAGGCCATTTTTAATTTACAAAAAATGGTGAAGTAGACAAATAAAATATGAATGCTAGTTATCGAAAGTATGTGAAACGTTTCTTCTACTGCGAATCTCGTCAGTTACATAAAAGATTTTACCATTTTTTGTAAATTAATATATATAAGATAAATTATTACACTCAAAATTCAGTACTGTATTTTCCAATAATATTTGCCTGTACAATCCCTTTCTCCTCCAATTTTGGGATAAACAGTTAACCATAAATTTTACATTGATTAACTGTGAATAAATTATTAAAAACCCGAGAGTTTGTGGTTGACAGTAACGAGTTAAAGTTAATTAATTGTCCTTGGTCCGTTTTGATCCATCTACTTTGATACGAACTTTTTGAGTATTTTGACTTTTATTACCCCGACTATCCGAAACCTGCATCAGATTGATGTTCTAGTTCTCTTACGAAAGAAGTAGAATCGTATTCTTTCGGTTGTGAGAACTTTTAGCATCATATTGTTCGTGTTTACTCACGAAAGTTTCTAAAGGCATTACTGAAACGTTGATATCTGTAGAGACGATGAGGGTCGACGAGACGAAACGTAAATGAGTAAATTTATGTATATTCTTTTAACTATATACCCTTTTTTAAATTTCATTTAATAATAATATTTTTGGTTAAAAATCTATCCACGTATTGTATTGGATCATTGTGCATTTCTTCTGATTCTCTGAATTACGAATCCGTCCTGGAATCAGGCTTGTCTCAAGAGACGCACGACGAAATTATGATTGAATATAGAATGTTGACCTCTATTTTTCGCATTAAAAATTTTGTAAGCTCCCTGTTGGATTTTTAGTGAATATTTTTATTTATATTCCATAAATACAGTCGGCGGAGAACAAAAGGCGTGGAACTGTTGTGGGGGCATGGGAACACCCACACACGCCTGGACGATCTCGCATCTGGTGGCTCATGATACATTAAACCCTCCACGCGGCCTCGTACATTATTAATCCCTCAATTACACGTCTTCTTAAAGCGCGAGGAAAGAGTGCCGACCCGCCGTCTGACGCGTCGTTATTTGCATTTATGCCGCCCACGGCGACAGCCCAAATTAAACGATGTATATTATATACGGACGTTATTACGCGAAAAATAAAAAACACAAGCAGTCCGCGATGAATAACAAACCCCTCCTGCAGTGAGTAGAGTCTCGTTAGTCATATCGAAAAAAAAACAGCCGTAATGAACGGTATCCTTGCAAAGGTTGTTCCTTCTTTTGATTTTTCTGATTTTTATTAACCTATGTTTTCCGTCTCTCAGTTTAGTTGAAGGCCACAGGCTTTGTTCTTGTCTAATATAATACTCACATTTCAGTGTATGAATTTTTATATCAAATGAAAAACAAACATACAAACCTACACAAGTCAACTACAAGATAAACATACTCAGATTGAAGTTCATAACATGTTGTCAAACTGAAAATCAATTCGATAAATGTTTTTATACAAATAAATAAAAATAACAATTTTTTCTAGTTTTTTAACACTTTTTATTATTATTATTAATATTTAAAAAAATATTAATTTCGCATCAACTGGTTGGTCATGAAAACCCATTGTCGCACACAAAGTATTTTTGATCACCAAAAAATCCTTTTTTTATATAGACTCACATTTACATTTTACAACTTCTACACTTCAATTTTTTTCTTAACTTTTCGTGGGCTAAAGTGCTACGAAAGGTCTGCTCCTGTCACTGATGGAGGCAGAAAGTTTCATAACGTCGTTTCTCGGAACCTCTAATTCCAAATTCTACAACGCATATAGAATTTTCTATTGAAAGTCAAATATTGTGACGTGAAGATCTTTGTAGGAGTAAATAATCGTGTTTTACGCGATCTGTATTTTATCGTTTGCCCACTTTTCCTTCTCCATTTCCAGCTGAAGTTAGTTTAAAGTCTTGCTTGCGTTGGTTTTACAATTGCCATGTAACTATTCCTTCGATTTCCAGAACATGGATCGAAATTGACGGACCTTGGTTTTTAACTCGTTCGTGTAAAACAGTGAAATTTTTTGTACTGCTGTGTGTTCGTCTAACTAATTTAACTCAGCATTCGTCGTTCAGTTGGCGGAAGAAACAAACAATGTAGTTAATTCATCGCCTTTTATCGTCCACCTCCACGCTTCCGTCGCCTCGAAAGAAAACTCCCAATCGACCTCATCCTTCCTCCTGATCATTCATCATGCTCGCAGACCACATCCTCATATATCCTCCAATAATCAGTTCACTGCCTGTCTACTCTCACCCACCCACGTCGTATACCTCTCAGGTACTCACAAAAATAAATAAATAAACCAAACCCATTCTGCTAAAGTAGGTTAAGCCCCATATGCCGACATGTTAATTGTATACATTATTTTATTTTTATAGACTATTTAATGCATAAAATTCATCATTATTATACCAACTAAAAATCAATACCGTAAAAATTTTTATATAAATAATAATAAAAAATCAGAACTCGTCATTACGTACGCAGATCGAATAATGGAACACCATAAACAAAATTCTAAAGTTCTGCGATGACCATAATGTGACATGCAGTAGGGTCGCTGATGACTGTTTTATTCATGCCCCTGGGGCCATACAAAGATCTCCCCTGTCCGGTCGTAAGAATAAAACTGCCCAAAAATTGATAAATTAATGAACATATCAATATACCAGAAAAAAATCGCTCTCTGTTGCTTAAAAGAAAAAAAAAGAATACACGCCAATTTAATTTCGAGTCTTATATCGTAGAAATATGACAAGAAATCAGTGCCACTGTCCATACTAAACAAATCGGTACCTTGCTGTTCTCTTGATTGTGATGAGCGCTCTGTTGTTTGGATAAGACGTGTAAACCATAAATACCAACGTCCTGTTTTTTTCTGTTTGCATGAAAGTACTTCGTGCACATTGCCAAGACTGGCATCCACCGCACTGGGTAGACTTTTAAATTATACAGTTTAACCAAGAAGTCGACGGGAAATTGACCTCTTGCGTGTTTCTCTAGGTGGATGGAATTTGCCTGTCTCTCAAGCCACGATCTTGTTAAAATCGTTTCCACCTTCACGAGAGTAAATAACCTATATTTAAAATTAAGGAGGGCGTGGTAATTCTTACACGACATGGTATACATTGTTTCATTGATTGTCGTATTAGGTTCCTGTGGGGTTGGAGTGACAGCCAACTTGATTGACACAGGATTCAAAATGGATTTCTGAATTTTATTGTTGTGAGAAAGAATATTCTATTCTGACAGGAATTCCTGGTTTGACTATTATAAATGCATTTATTAGTGTAATTAGTTATAGATATAATACGAAGTATATGCACTTAATTAAATATATAGTCACATAAATATTTTGCGCCGGTTCAGAATTCCGTACCTCTTTTCATTGGATTGACACTACTGCGTTAAGTTTATTGAATTTGGTTTATTCTGTTTGGATTTTTATTGTTGCCAACAGCAGCTATTTGTTTTAAGTAATTTTCAGTGCTGGTCTGTATGTAGAGTGAAGGAGAAAAAATTAATAATTTGACTCTTACTTGTGCACCGATCCAATTTTAGACCTTTACTGGAAGTAATTCTTCTATTGTTGTACTGAAAATATTAATAAAATTATTAGTTTTATTATTCCCAGAATATAACTGTTCAGTATGGCTTTCTAGATAATTTTGCGTTTTTTTACAGATGAGGATAGAAATATATCGACCCGGGAAACGAACAGAGATCACTCCTTGATTCAATTTCTTTCGTTTTTTCTATACAAATCTGTTTATTCCCTTTCAGAGATTTTAGTTGAATTTGGATTAATAAATTTTATTCTCTTCGTGAGCACTTAGATTATTTATTTTGAATGAATTTATCCTTCATTAAATTCCCTGAATGGAAATCTCTTTTAAAAATTCCTCTAAAGTTAATTGCCCAAATTAATGGGAAGTTAGTTGTTTGCGTCTTGTATTTCATTTTTTCGTCAAGTGAAACAACTCCGCATTTTAGATTTCGTAGCTAATTTTTGTGCCCTTAAGGTGAAATTAATGAATATCCCTAATCCTCCTTTCTGGTTTATATATTTTTTTCAAAATAGTTAGGCAATAGCGTTGAGGATATAGTCATATTAGTGAAAAATATTTTCAATGTGCTACGCAGATAGTATAGGGACACGTCATGGCTATTGGTGTTGTTGGCTTCTCTTCGGTGGAAATGAAAGATATCGGGCGTTGTATGATTTGGATCCTCCCCTACCTTCGTCACAATATATGTCTCCATCTTTATTCCACGCAGTCGCCACTCAAGCCATCCCGGGCAGGAAATTAAACAAACGTCGCCCACGCCTCGGGAATAACTACTGCTCGTAATGTGAGACTTATTCGGGGCCCAGCCGTGATTTACGCTGTACACCAGTCTAATTTAAAAAGAGCGCCGCTCGAAATACTAATTTTGCGGGAGTAAACAACGCCGAAGACGTCGCAGGCCAGGTGACGTCTCGCTCCCGACTTACATTCGACTGCAGCCAATTTCCCCATCCTCCAAGGAGATGATAGTCGATATTCGGAGCGGACATGCAAATGAGACATTAATCTAGCACGTGGCGGAAGCTGCGAGCTTGCATATGGAAATCTGGCAGACAATGCATGAACACGGCCGCTCGCCTCTCCCCGCCGACCCCCAACTTCCCGAAATCCCATTTCATGCCACGATACCTTACGATTCGTTGGCTTTGCCTCGTCCTTTTGCCAAATGGTTCATATAAACCATTAATAATCTGTAAATACCAGCTTATACATAAGTCTAAGCTGACTAAGCAGATATTTCCTATACAATCATTCCTTTGTTAGTATTTCACTTTTGTTGAGGATTGAAAAGGGCTGAAAACTTTTGAACCGGGATCTGGTCACTAGAAAAAGATTTACGGTGAGAGTCCCAATGCAATATAAATTATGGTAATTATATTGTCAATTATATTACGTCAATGTTTTATTTGAAATAGCAGTAAATTAACTACACACCGATAAAAATCATGACTAATAATTATAAACTTTACCTCACTAAGTTTCAAGTAACGTTAGTTAAATAACAGATCAAATTAAACAGAAATGTGAATAAATAGCCTTCTTCAGCTAAAACCACTTCTATTAAAACACTGAAAATCTAACGACTTTATCAATTTACGTATATCAGTTACAATTTACTTAAAAAAACTACACGAAGTCCAGAAATTTAAAATAACTATTTCTTCACATCATCTATATCAAAGAAAAAGAAGCTTTCGTACATCTGATCCATAGTCATCTGCAATATATTGTGATTTTACACTCCCGTCACACGTCCGCATTGCTATCATGTCCACCGTTTTATTGTTTCCCACGAACCTAGAGAGTCTAGTCCGACGCCAAGATATACCACAGGGGATAGCGCTCTAGCGACCGGAAATCGAGGTCCCCGTAACGTAGGAGGAATGGTGAAGGGGAACCAGCGCGTGGCGAGTGCACGACAACGAGCAGAGCTTCTTTCTGGATTTGGACTTCGGCCTGGGCTGCCCTCGTAAGCGACCGGTAGTGAGTCTGGAAATGTGTACTGGCGTTGTACTAGTTTCAGTGAACTTTTAAATTTTTTCTTTCTTTTGTTCACGTGAATAAACCTTTGTTAATTTTTGTATTGTGCTTTTTGTTTTCGCTTATTCTTGCCTAGCACGCGGCAACCCGAGAGGTCTGAATTAATTTACGGCGAGCAGGAGGAGAGTTTCATTGCATATAACAAAAATATTACAACATTGTCAATCATAATACATATCCACATTTTTAAAGACTTGAAGTAAGATAACAAAGAATCAAGTTTTTACGAATGTGGATATATTATGATTGACAATGTTGTAATATTTTTGTTATATTGCAGTTGACTATGGACCAGTTGTCCGAAAGCTCATTTTTCTTTCATATAGCTAATTCAAAAAAATAGTTTTTTATTTTAAATTTCTTAATTTTATGATTTTTAAACAAATTGTGAGTTATATAATCTTCTGTATTAAATAATTGAGTGCCTTAATATGCACACTCATTTCATTTCTTCATCGACCTAGTTATTTATCATTATATGTTAAATTCATCTAAAATAAATTTGGGTTTCTGTGCAATTGGTTGCATAAATTTGGTAGGAATATTCCTGTTGCGCTGTTTAATGAAAACATTTAACATATGCAAGTGAATAAATTGTCTATAAAACTTTTGTTATTTGTAAGCATGAGAAAGATTAATTTGTATCGGCAGTGGACGGATAATAAAGTTTTGCAGCAGAGCCTGTATTGCGGGCCAGACTAGTCCTTCAAAGCTCGCTATTACCCTAGAAAGGCTTAATGAGCATGAAATCCGAATGGTAATTTGATTTGGACTTAATTAAGACGAAGGGAAGTGTGCGGGCAGACGGAGCGCGGCGCGGAAGAGCGTCTGCTAATGAGAAAGTATATGCAGGCAGGCATTAGGCGGCCCACATCTTCAGCTCGCCTTTGATCCCTCCTGTCTTCAGACAGACAACCAACCAGACCTTAATTCTCAACCAACGCGTATTTCCAAAAGAGAGGGAAAGGGGCGAGGGGAAGTAAACCAC
Organism: Eucriotettix oculatus; assembly: GCA_034510155.1. NCBI lineage: Eukaryota > Metazoa > Arthropoda > Insecta > Orthoptera > Tetrigidae > Eucriotettix > Eucriotettix oculatus. The sequence goes on from CM067382.1 coordinate 37,876,929, forward strand.
TCCGTTTAGAAAAAAATCGTTGGTTCAGACTTTTGTAGCATTATTTTTCTTGAAACCTCGTCCAACTAATTTGACTGAGGTCATGCAGTTCACCTGTTCCATTTTCTGAGTTAAAGAAGAAATGTGAGAGGCAAGACGAAAAGTAAATAGAGAATAGATCTCGGCAGGGAAGAAAGAAAATTAAGGGAATCCTAAACATAATTTATTTTGTAGCTTGCAACTCGTTTGAGAGAAAGAGCTTTGATATATATTCTTTGTAAACCTCTTATGGCATATATTTTTTTCTCCACATCTGGAAGAATTTCATAATGTATTGGTAAAATAAATTTATGTTTTATTTATACATGCACGTCTATAAAGTAACGTATAAGAAAAACACATTTGAATTGTTTCTTTCAAAAAATTCATGCGTATGTACTGCAACCTGAGACGTAACTGACTTTTTACAACTTTGGCACTGCAAAGTAAAAATAGATCCGAAAATGACACTGGTAAAAATCTTTTGAAAGATAAGTGTCTAAGCCACCTGTACTTCTTTTATAATGACTGTGAATATAAAATTAAGTCTAGATATATATAACAAAATCTCTAGCCTCGTAGAACACGATACATAGTATGGAATTAATTAAGCGTTTCTTAGTCGTCAAGCATCATTATACGAGTATTGTAGTAGACATTTTATTTTTTTTTTACTGAAAAATTTGTTTCAATTCAAGTTATATTTGTTTTGTAAAATATTATTTTCTAAATTCCTTTCTAAAATTCAAAATAGAAGTTAACTTCGAGAGTGGAGTTTATGTTATTGACTGGCTGGGTTGTCTGTGTGCTGCACGTGACAGTATGATAAATACATTAAATGATTAGTTTGGAAGAGAACAAAGGACTGTTGTTTTTGGGGTACATAAAGCCACACTAGTGAGCTTGGCTTGTCTGCAGGACATGCGTAATTTGGCTTTGCACAGAAACGGAGCACGAGGCGACAACAGCTGATGGCAATGGCGAGCAGCAGCAGCGGCAGCAGCACCAGCGCTCGCCTTTTTGCCGAAATGAATTCCCATGCTAAACAAGGGCGGCGGCGGCGGCGAGCACAGATTGCAATCATTAAAACAGACAGAAGTCGCAAGCCCCTAATAGCAAGTGTTTACCAGCTCTGATGAAATTCTGTGCCGTCGTCGCAAGTTTGCATGCAAATGTCAGCCGGGGTCGCTCCTCGCCCAGTCTGGACAAAGTCTTACGCCGCACCACGCCCTCGGAAAACACCCCCATTCTCACCCTATTACGCACTTAATGGTGGAAGGGAAACGTCACTGGAGAAGACAGCGCTGGAGAATGGCTTGTGCTCAGTGTCGCAAACTGAATTCAACTAATTCCTACATGGCATTAGATACTTCATTATATAGCCTGTGATATTTGATGTTCAGACCTGATAATTGGTGACGGGAAAAGTCTTTACGGGTCCAATAAATCATATTTACCGTAGCATGGATCCTCTTACTTATGCAATCAATCGCAGAAACGTGGTAAACCTCTGGAACAGAGTTCTATCCATCTATACGTTGTACACTATGTACACCGATTAAATGATATCTTTAATAAATGAATACTGATTCATTGTTTTCAGCACTAAAGCGTGTAGACATAAAGAGTAGGATAGCACAGGCAAGAAAGGCTTTCGCGGAAAAGAGGGATTTACTTACGGGTAATATAAGTGTGAATATTAGAAAATCTGCGCTAAAAATGTTCGTGTGGAGCGTGGCGTGATTTGTGTGAAACGTGGACGATAGGAGCTCTGGGAAGGAAAATAATAGAAGCCTTTGAAATGTGGTGCTAAGGGCAAATGTAAAAAATCAGATGGGTGGATAGAGTAACTAACGAGGAAGTTCTAAACAGAATAGGGGGAAAGCGAAAAATATTGAGGACTAATGAACGTAGACTTTCCCGGTGAATAATTCGGATGAAATCTTCACGGTTAACCAACCGGGTCAGGATTTAAAAGAAAACAACGTTTCTGCGGCCATCTTCTGCCGCCGTCTTCAGGCTATAGCCTGATGGCCGTAGAAACGTTGTGTTCTTTTAAATACCTGACCCGGTTGGTTAACCGTGAAGATTTCATCCGAATATTGAGGACGTTGACAAAGGGATTGATTAATATGCTACGTTTTGAGACATGAGGGTCTTGTAAAATTAGCATTAGAGGGATGTGTGTGGGGTAAAAACAGAAGAGGGAGGCGAATGATATAATACGCTAAGCAGATTAGGGAGGATGTGATAGTTATGAGGAAATGAAATAGCTTGCGTAAGATGGATGAGCATGGAAGGTTGCATCAGACCAGTCTGGTTTATAACTACAAGAATTGTGTAAATGTACTGTACATAATGGAGTCAGTTGCTAGGATTACTCTAACACTAACGTGTTTTTACATTGATTACTAAATTGTTAAATATTATTAAAATACTGAAATTGGGAATTGTAATTCTCATGAGACAATAGGTTAACATGTAAGTTATGATTTACTACCCGTCATTTTGTTTTATTACCCTTCTTGACCTTTTTCCTTCTGCAGGAAAACTTAATATAGGCAGAAGCTTTGAATAATATTGTCATCACACGTTTTGAAGGAGGCCAAATGAAAGCCTGTTAGCATCAATGAATCTGGTTCATTATTTGCTTTGCATAGATTATTTCAAAATTTCTTACGGTTGTTAAACAACGCGTAGTGTTATTTTTGGTTTGGGAGTGTCTTAATAAGACGCATGGAAAGGGTGCCAGTTCTTTATTTCGCAGTGAACCATAATGTGGACGCCAGGAATGTCCCTTGATGGCGAAGTGATGGGTTGGCCGTGCGAAGTGCCTGCGATATTAATGTCCGTATGTCAGTGAGAATCGGCACCGCATCTGGCCGAGTCCATTAACGCAACGCCAAGCCAATATACGGCCCTTCACTCAGTTGTCTGCAGAAAGGGGATGGAAACAGACGAAGAAAAGGATTTCTTTGTGGAGGCCTATCTTCACTTCGTCAGGTTACAAAGCGCAGAAAGGGAGCCGTTCGTCGGTTTTAATCACCGGATTGACAGCACAAATGAAAGTCGCAGGCGTTGCGGGAACTTAGAGGGGACGGTTTTCCTCGGTGTAACGAGAGAGTTGCTAACTTGACAAACAATGGACCGTGCCTTGTGCTGCTGTGGTCATCAGGCTTTCGGTACCCGTTATTAAGTGACTATTTCAAGAAACCCTTTTTGTTCTCCTGAAGGGACTACTTCACCTTTCCAATGCTTCGTCAAGGTTTCCAAGTTGCCATTGATGCAATTAAAAGCTATATTTTACGGACTGGATAATACAGGTCTGGATAATACTAAATTAATCCCGGAATGGTCGCTATGGTAAAAGCGGTATTTTATGTTGTAAACTGTGTCATAGCGGCGTCCGTCCAAGCGGCCCTTTGTTGCGGTTCCGCTGTATGCGAGATTCTAAAGTAGGTTACAAGCTCCTGCCGTGATTTAGGACATAATCCCGCCCCGTAATTTAGCGAGCTTAAGAGCAGAGCGGTTTCTTTAGAGCAATCTTAGGGAGCTGTGTGTCAGCCGGTGTGGGAATGGTAGACTACACGTGTTTACCTGCTCTGCTCCCAGAGAAATGTTGACTTTGCATACAGAGTGCGCTTTAAGCAGCTATCCCGCTGTTTATTGTAATCACTGCGAGCCCACATTTCAGCAAGGCCTTATCTGCATGCCACTTTTTACGGCCAGATTCCGCTAGCTCTAATTGCAAGATCATCCTAGTAGTCTGTATTTCGCTCCTCTGCCCTTGCTTTATGTGCTTCGTAAATTAGTCCCAGCTTACCGGGCATAATGTTTGCGCGTGCTTTGTGGCCAACAATGGATACTTAACAATACGTCTCCTTAAGTCTCACTAACACGAGATGGAGTGTTTTTGCGCCTGCGGTAGATAAACAGCCGTAGTAATGTTTCAGCTGCTGTAGAATTTCGTCTGTTTCCGAGCAAAAAATTGCGTCTCTTCAGTCCGTCCCCTTTCTAACAGTTTTCTTGTAAAGTCTTGTTTTGTGCACAGAACTCGACGACTTTTCAAGGAATTCCACATTCTAGCTCCGAGTTTACGCGAAAATAATTTCAAAATAATCAATATTTAATTTTACAATAAATAAAAAGACGGCCAAAATCTCAGCATTAAATAAATCACTATTTATTCACAAAAGCGACGTTTCATCTCCATATTGAGACTTTTTTCAGGCTTACTACAAACGTAATATTACAATATGAGCTCTATGTTACAATCAGTTAATTTTATTGTAAATTTTAAAGTCGGGTAACTAGGTTGTAATATTTAATTTTATTTACACGTATTCTTCCTGAACCAATGACAGTACTGAGCGTCCTCTGCAAGATCTTAAGAAATATCGCTCGTGTAATTATGATTTTATTTCCATTTCAAAACCGCTGCGCTCAGATTGTGTGCGAATGGGAAGTCCCTACTACAGTGATGGGCAAACTACGACACGTGGAACCCAAAATATTCTATCCGGCCCGCATGACATTATTCCTAATCTGACTAATAGAAAAAGAATACAGCCTATAAGAAATATAAACATTTTCCTCTTTTCTTCTCCCTTTCGTTTTAGAAAAGCAGTCAGTTACTCATCACATTCTCCTTCATTAATAGGGTTTGGTATCACACAGATTCAAGAATTGTGTAAAATGTATCGTTGTTATTAAAAAGAAATTATTTTGGCCCGCCTAATTTTTTTTCCTTTCCTTTGGCCCCCTCCTTAAAAAGTTTGCCCATCAGTGCCCTGTTATATACGGTCTTCGCTTACCAAGCCCCTGTGCCTATTCTTCCTGTAGTGGCATATAATTACTATTTCTTTCCTGTCGCCCATTGTGGTTATCGTATCATAATTACCCTGTTTTTTTAGATATCATTCCTCATTGTTATCTATTTACCATAGTTATCTACCCTCTTTCAGTTTTTCCAATTCTTATTTTATTTATTCGTTTTGGTTTTCAGCTGGCCTATGTCTTCAACCTTTATTTTTCTTGTACGATCTCAAGTTTTCATTTTCTCCCAGTATGCGGAAATATGGCAATGTTATTAACATTTTAAGAGGCCCTGATTGCCACTGCGAAAGTGGCTACGTGGTGGTACTCTGCGGGAGAGAGGAGACATAACGCATATCGTATGTCGCATTCCCGCGTGTCTAGTCTGCTCCAAGGTTGTCTGAGATGTCTTAGACGTCTGCTTTTCTCAACCTTGGCCCAAGTGTCGATTTCGAAGTGTCCGATCCCCATAACATAACCAGCTCGCTTCGTCAGCCTGTGCTTATCACACGACCCGACTCTAATTCAGTTCCTTTTAATGCCGAGACACGTGTTTCGGGGGAAATGCTGATTCCACATTGGCTCGCTGCATATTGTGTCCACTCCATATACTGGAGTAGTAAAACTTTTGCTACAGAGGAGAAGTTAGACTGAAGACGTTCTTTTATGAGGGAACTTTATCGTGGTGGACGTACATTTTATTTGACGACGGACATACGGACGACGAAGGAGGCGTCCATTTAGAGATCTCAGCGGGAACAATGAGTCCGTACATTGGACTCTCTTACTTAACACACAGGTTCGACCCCCAGGTCAGACAGCAACCAAGTATGCAAAGTGAAAATTACATACAAAAAAATCTAAATTCTCATCCAATAACTTATTAATTCAGTACAATTAATTTTTTCTTTAATTAATAAGGTACTTATAGCACCATTTACTTGTCTTAATATCTATATACTGTAGAACATGTCATGCATAACTGTTACACAGTTAAGAATAAATACAAGTCGTCACTGTACTTACATCAGCGCTTTGATTTGTCCAATTCTAGCAAGAATACGCTTGTATTTATTAAATATAAAGCATCTGTATTCAATGCATACTAATTAGATAAAGAGAGCCAGAATCAGACAAAATTAGGTCACATAATGAAAACCACACTTAAAAGTTGTAATTATCATATAGCTTACTGGTAATGTCTCTGACTGTTCAGAAACTTTAAGGTGATTTTGGCAAATTACACGTGCAAGGCTCACAATGAAACGTTATAACTTTATCATTATATTTTAGATTGTCTCAAAGTATATGGAATACGTCCACAATATCAGACTCAGAAAAAGGAACAGATTCCTTTATAAGCCAGAGATGAATAGAATGTGCAGACCGTCGCATTAGTCGTTATTTAAGGACTTACCATTTTGCAGTAAAAAATATAAACGATTGTATTTAGCGCAAAACGCAGTGAAATTCGTAGGAGTGTCGTAATAACGTTAAGTACATGAGCAATATTAATTGTAATGTCGCCATATCTACAATATGTTATTACATTTAAATAGAATTAAATTAATGACGAATTACAGATAACGTTATAATTAATACGCCGTTCCGTCACCACGTTTAGACTTCCAGAGGTAATTTTATACAAAATATTACTACAATAAACTATACAAAAACTTATTAAATATACATTAAAATAAATTAATATTTCAGTTTCTTAATAAATTTCGTTAAAATAAATTACAAGTATAAAAGGAAGAAGAGCTTCAAACGTATACAAAATATTTTAACTGGTTTGCCTCCAATTGCAAACAAAATGTAATTAAAACATAGAGAGCAACAGTGTAATTGAGTCTTTTAAATTTAATGCAAAATTATTACCGTATGTTTTCTAAATGTTTTTACAATTTTCTGTAATAATATACTGAAGAAACTACTTGATGATGCCCCAAACGTGTTTACGAAACGTAGTATGAAATATATAACAATTTTATATGTTCCGTAGTTAAATTATGTTAAATTATTGTAAAACTATCGTTGAGTGATATATTATTATATTTTATCGAATTCGAAGTACCAACATTGATTAATATCATTATATTGCTTCCACTTAATAAATGTATTTGCGAACTTATTTTCTTTATCATGGCTCGTAAGGATTGAAAAACTAAATCAGTCATGAAACATATATATTCAATAATATATAAAAATCTGCATAGGAACCTATTTCTGTAGCGTAAAAAAGATGTAATTTTTTTTTAAATTTTAACTGTATCAAGCCAAATCTTTCAACATAACGCCTACGTCACTCAATTGTAAATTGCCGTACCTAATCACTCGGCTTGTCTAGAGTGTAGCCGGATCGTGCAAGGTTTGCCAACTTGTCCCCCCAGTTTTCTGTGGCTGCCACAGAGTCCACGTCTGCCACGGACACAATATCCCATCGTCTCCGGGAAATCGATCAGACTCTCACAAAAAGTGTGCAGGGGCAGGGCTGGGGCTGTGAAAGGAAAGGATCAGCTCAAAGATCTGCCAGTAGCCAAGCGTATTATCCCTGCATGTGGCCAGGATTACGCGCCAGCCGAGCGTCATTTTCATTACCCCGCATGTACTTGTCAAATACAGCCGTCTTCGCGTTCGATACCCGTCAAGAAATCACCTTCGCTGATGTCACAGAGACCTGCGCCAGTTCTAATGGCATTTTTATGATAATGATGTATATATTTTCCTGTACAAAACCTGATCGTATGACTTGCGTTTGTGACGATACTTGTTAAAAATTGAGGAACAAACAAAGCATGCACTGTACACCTTAAGGCCAAATAAAGAAATTAAGAGTGGGATTTTTTTAAAAAAAATAGACGGTCACATTTTTCTTTCCAGACTGAAGTTGTAAAGTTTCTTTCGACGAAATTATTTAAACACGCCTGGCCTGGCTGAAGTGCACCGAATCGAGTTACCATGTCAGCTCTCAACCGATTCTACGAATACTGATTCCATTATTAGAATTAACTTCCTCTCCTAACTTCGTTACCGCTATTTCCAACTTCGTTACCGCTATTTCCAACTTCGTTACCGCTATTTCCAACTTCGTTACCGCTATTTCCAACTTCGTTACCGCTATTTCCAACTTCGTTACCGCTATTTCCAACTTCGTTACCGCTATTTCCAACTTCGTTACCGCTATTTCCAACTTCGTTACCGCTATTTCCAACTTCGTTACCGCTATTTCCAACTTCGTTACCGCTATTTCCAACTTCGTTTCCGCTCTCTGTGAGTTCGTTTCCGCTCTCTGTGAGTTCGTTTCCGCTCTCTGTGAGTTCGTTTCCGCTCTCTGTGAGTTCGTTTCCGCTCTCTGTGAGTTCGTTTCCGCTCTCTGTGAGTTCGTTTCCGCTCTCTGTGAGTTCGTTTCCGCTCTCTGTGAGTTCGTTTCCGCTCTCTGTGAGTTCGTTTCCGCTCTCTGTGAGTTCGTTTCCGCTCTCTGTGAGTTCGTTTCCGCTCTCTGTGAGTTCGTTTCCGCTCTCTGTGAGTTCGTTTCCGCTCTCTGTGAGTTCGTTTCCGCTCTCTGTGAGTTCGTTTCCGCTCTCTGTGAGTTCGTTTCCGCTCTCTGTGAGTTCGTTTCCGCTCTCTGTGAGTTCGTTAACGCTCTCTGTGAGTTCGTTAACGCTCTCTGTGAGTTCGTTAACGCTCTCTGTGAGTTCGTTAACGCTCTCTGTGAGTTCGATACCGCTATGTATATATTCGTTACCATTCTCATTTTACATAATTCTCTAAATAAATAAAAAATTGAACCACGATATACATAATCCAAGTTAAATTTTCCGTGAAAGAATAGATAGTTACAATCTGACTGATGGATTATCAGAGACGGTATAATCATGTTCACAACGAGTATTTTATCACTTGCAAGCATTTTCAAATCAATCACAGTCTATTATATTTTTAAGATGTATTTTAAGTTATTCTATTATATCTTCTGCTAGAAAAAATGGATTTACGGCAACTTTTGTTACTTGATCTCCCAAATATAATCATGTAATCAGTTACAGTCCGCTTCCTTGCTCCACGTTATCTTTGTCCCGTTAATTGGCAAACTCGTAAAATCGTAAAATGGTCAGTTAATCCACCCTTTACCTGGATTAGGGAATGTACCAAGCATTATAACAAGATTAAATTATAACAGGATTAAATTAAATATTGTTATTATACGTATAAAATTTAGGATATAAATCATGTAAAACCCTGCCATACATATATATGTTTCATTTTCGTAAAATTAATTTAAAATATTTCATAATAATAGATATGGCCTTATTTACGAGACGAACGTTACAAGATAGAGTGAACTAATTAGGAAATGTAGGTAGGTTGCCGTTGCAGCTTTCTCAAATGACTCCTTCGGTGAAACTGACAAATTTGAAATAGGACACCAAAGGTATACAGGAAGAAACGAAGTACCTAAAATAACACATCATGAAGCTTACTAAGAACCTCATTTTTGGAAACGACTGACCTCAGAAATGCTTCGAATTAAAACTCGTGCAGAAGCTGTTAATATTAAACTTTCGATGTGTTGTTTTATTTTTTTCTAGTTTATCTTTGGTATTATAACATTTTACAATATTTAATAATAATGTATATTCTGGACTGATTATTATTTAGACCTGGGTATCAATGAGTAATTGTATAGTAGTGAATAAGTTACTAGACAGTCGTTGAGCGTGGCTCAAATTTAATCGTGCTTTGGTACGTTGCCAAGTGGGAGTAGCCCCTGATGCCGTAGAAAACCGCACTCCCGCCGTATTCCTTCCGCACCGCGTACCTTCTTTGCAATGTTCACACTCCTATGACTCCACGTGGACTTAAAAATTATTCGTCTAATATAACAAATCGTTATTTTAAACACATTATCGTTTTACAGTTTGGATATCAAATTAGTGAGATCGCTGTTTTTGCTTCAGTCATGTTACTCAAGTTCAGTATTCTGCAAGTCTGTCAGGTTTGTTCAAAGTCGTTTCAAACACAGAGCACCTTGAACAATAAGGAGTTAATATACTCCAGAATTATGGGGAAAATTTACCTTCCCTATTTTCTTCTGAGTAGTTCATTTATGGTTGGCAGCCTGAACACACAAAGTTGTAATTTGTTTCCTGTTATTTTAAACTTAAAGTTCATTTACCTTCACCTTACCTTGAGTAAGTTTTCTTCACATTTTCTTACGATCCCCGTCTACGAAACCCCTGCAACTCGTGTCTTTCGTTATGAATTTTTTTTCTTGACTTCGATTTCATATATATGGAGCCCTTTCAATTACAAAATCCCTTCCTTTACACATTCAGTGACAGATGGTTGGCAAACTTCTTGTTTGCCATTGGTAGTCTGTGGCTTATGTCTGGTGGCATCATAAGCTGAAAAATATCGCTTCCCCTCTTTCCTTAATCGGCCGCTGTTGGGAGTTGTGTGTACTCTGTAGCTGCTAGTCTAATATCGATAGCGCGTGTTTTCATGTTTTTCGGGATTATTAAAACCTCAGCCAGACTTGTGACGCGAGGGAATTAATATCCCCCATTACACACAAAATAGTGGAAGCCTCTGCTCCATTCCTCCCCTTCCACACTGGTTGTTTCTCGCGGGGTATGATGTACGCTGTTCTATACAAGTCTATCTAGCTAACTTTTCTACTTTTATTGCCAAAATTCCTGAAAAGCTAACTGTGCACACAAAAGTGGGGAATATAGTTTTCTAAGACTGAAACTGTCTGGAGAAATTCCGTTCAGTAGTATGAAAATGCTGAATAACAAGGAGACGAAACGAAGTACGATTTTCAAATGGCTGACTGCAGTTGGTAAAACGTAAACATGATTAAGTGATTTGAAGAAATGAGCGGATAAAATACGGAAATACTATAAAACTAAAGTCCTCATCAAGGGAAAAATATAAATTTATTTATTTAACAATATATGAAAATAGACGACACGACATGTAATGAACATGAGATTAATTTCATAATTTGGACAAAGTGCATAGTACGGCACATCTCACAACTCTAAAAGTTCTTTTAGAATGTATAAGAATCGTATTAATAATTAGGGACGATATGTAGGCCGAAGTATTATAAATTAAATATATTATTTAACAATACCTGTGACCTGTGAGCTGTTATCTACAACATTAAATTATATGTTTAATAATTGATTATAAGGTCGCTGTTGGTTTTAACAATAATAAAATGTGCGTCAAGTTTATGACGTAACTAAAAAAGTATGATCAGGCTTTGTCCATGCTTGAGCCTAAATTTTATAGTCGTCTTGCAAAGATGCAAACTTTTTTAATACGTAAATTTCGATCGTTTCTTACAAAAACTTTTAAATTTGTATAATTACCATTCAACCATTGGAATGCAAGGAAAGTTTCACATTGTAAAAAAAATGCAGTTTATCACCCATTTATTTTTACACGTTTTTTTAAGTTACAGGGTAAAAACCTTTCTAGATTATTGGGATATGTTGCGTTCCAGTAAATTTATTTAAAGACCCCCACGAATGTCCCCGAAGGACGACGTTGCGAATGTTGGGAGATCTGCTCACGTGACACGATGACATTAAAGTGAAATATCGCAGTGATAAATAATATCAGATATTATACCATGAATGACTGGGTGTGCCTCGTAACTAAGACAAATAGCCAAATTGCCATTAACGTATCACAGGAACGCAGCTGTGTTACAATTCAACCTGCTCTTGTTATGCACGGCAATAATTAGATTTTTACGGTGGGACAGTTCTCGTTATAACTCAAATTAAGATAACTTAAATTAGTGCAATCTTTAAAATTAATTTTCAGTACAATTTACTTGCTATATGTAGGTTTGTTGTGTTAAACTATAAAAAAGCATTGCTATGGATATGTTTGTATATGTTATAAAATCCATTGAAATTTGTTTATAAAATGAGTAATCACATTTTTAATAACATTGAATTTAATTGATTTAGTAGGATTCAGATACTTATATTTACGATTAATTTAAACTTGATTTAGAGAGATTTTGCTAGCTGTTCTTGATACTGTTTCAAACCGTGATATTGATATTTAGAAGAATTTTTCTGTTAATAAACGATTACTACTGTTAAACTTAATCATGTTATTCACCGCTGATCATTTGTGTTCGCTTTATAACGTGTGGAAAATAAATTAAACGGGCGGAAGAGCTAATTAGATTTTCTTGAACGTCATAAATAATTTTATTTATTAACTGTTGGGAGATTCGTACCGGCAGCTACAACAGTAATAAGATAATTACTTATTTAATCTGGATTTAGCACTGTATAATTAATTGTACACGTTAATTTTTAAAGTTGGTCAGTTGATAACCATTCATATTGAATAGATAATCGTAACTTTTTCTTGTGAAATTGCGGACTTAAAATAACGAGGTCATAAATATTTCTTAATTTGGGAGACTTCGGCTCTGCATCACTCGAATGGCTTTCACAGGTTTGTTGTTTCAATACATTTCTGGTTATTTCCGGGATCTGTGAGGTAATCCGGCTATTGAGGTAGTTCGGACGCGTCTCGGTCTTTTGTCTGCTGATCAGCTACCACTTTCCAGAAACAGAGTTGGACTGCTTCTTATGTTTTTTTTGAACATATTCTCCTGTCTCTTCCGTATCAACTGAACAAATACCTAGTAATAAAATCACTTAATTCAAAGAAAAGTAAAGGTAAAAGTACTATTTTATTTATATAGGATACTTTAATAAATTCCTGGTTATAACGTATATTTCTTAAGATACTTGTAAAATGCATACAGCTACATCTGTAATCATAAAAGCAATAGCAAAAATTTTACTAAATAATTGATCTATGTATATAGTTTTACCGGTAACAGCATATTCGCATTTGATCCAATTTCTTCAGAAATTGAGATTGTTCAGTCTTAAAATAAAGTCTTGTGGTCTTATTATTTAACATGGTAATGTGGAAACGTCAACTGTAATTTATGTAATGTATTAAACCTTTTTGCTTTCATTGCTCAGTTCAGATTCAACCATCATTGTAGACATTACTTTTGGGTCTTAAATCCTGGGTGATTGAATGTCTCTAATTTGTTTTAAAAAACTTCATTTGAGTGTGTGTGTTGCACGAACGTTTGACTCAGTTGATTAATAATCCAAATTGTAAGAACAACTTTTTCTCTCTTTGCGGAACATAAATTGGTTCTGTTTTGTGAAGGGGTTATCGACTCGTCCTCAAGATGGGGAGCTTCGAAGATGGAGCAGATACGTACGTGGGCTCCATGACCCAAGGGGCAGCAGTTCGGCCTCAATTGGCGCAGCGGCAAGATTTTCCGCCAACAAAGGCTCATTGTGCGCACAATTTGCGGGCACCATTGTCGGGGGGGATACGAGTCGATACCGGGACATTGTCAGATAGGATTACGTGCTCTGCACAGTCTGCTGCTCGCCGGGGCGGATGCTGGCCAATCGTTATTTCGCTGCCTCGAGCATCCTAATTTAACTCGACAACTTCTGCAGCGGGATATTAGAACATGTTTCCCTTAATAAGTACACTATCGTATATTATTCACTGTGGGGCTTGTTTCTCCATGTACAGAAATGCAACACTGCGTGCTTGACTCGAACATTCTTCTTCTTATGTACACATTTACGCGTAAATGACGTTAAGTTGGCTCTAATTCACCTGCCTTCCCAAATATGTCAGACTTGGAACTGTATTACATGCGCTTTAAACATTATCTTCGATTATCAGCTGCATAGTAAATATTATTCGTTCCTAGCTGAGAAAAGTCAAGCACAGGTCTTAAACTGTAAAACGTAGCCGTAAATTAAAAAAATTGATATATCTAAAATAACCAAATGAAGCAAATAAATAAAACACCGCGGGAACAAACTATATGAGAAAAATGTATGAATGACAATTTTTAGAAAGAAACTAGTTCTTTTTCCGTAAAAAAGAATTCCATGCGTAATGTAAGATGTTGGCATGGAAGAAAGTGACATATTTCCGTATTTTCACGAGGGAAGCCCTGGAATTGAGAGCTGGTACACCCAGTGGGTTTTCTGCCGAGGCTTCGGCTGTATTTCGTCGTTCCTCTAAGCCTCCTTCCTGACTGTCTGGATCAAACATTACGTGGTTCTCCCTGCGCCAATCGGTAGAAAAAACAACCCTCTTCTCCAACACACAAACAGAAAAATATTAACGTACTGATTGTACTGTAAAAAAAAATCGGATTTCCAAATAAGGAATTAATGCTAACGAGAAACCTTAACGTGCGTAAAAAATATATTTCATTTCAAAAGTTCTAATATTATTAAAAATTATTATTTTTTGATTAATGCCGACATGCAACGGTAAACGTATCTGTATCGACGTCATGATAACGCATACGAAATTTAAATAGGCAGGCTCATCTAGGCCACCTGATTATACCATGAAAAAGCTTAAAAGAAATACAATTTATCACGTTTATGTATTCAATAATCGTCTCCTCCCTTCTATTTAAATTATTTTTTTAGACTGCATCAGACCAGTCTAAGAAGTGAAAATCACATCATCAACAATCTGTCCAGTCTGGGCGAGTCATTTAAAGTTTTCGAGAAATTATGATCAAAATGAGAACGGAATTCATTTTCTGTCCTTAACTTCCGTATTGTTGGATTAGCACAATCGGAGATGGGGTTTAGTAAACAGTCACATTTCACATAAATATTTATACTTTCATTTGTTGGTAAAATTTTGTTCTATTTTTAGCCGTATCATCAGGTAGCTTGTTTAAAATCAAATGTTCTCCTCTTTCCCAACTATAGTTTCCTTTAAGTTAACATAAAGTTATTTTTGACGTCAGGCGACAAGCTTCTGTTCAGGATGTCTGATTTACTTCGCCCTAAACTTAGATCACACTTCATCTAATTTATTTTTGTTTTTCTTTAATTTAACCTGCCAAATCTTTATATTTTCCATATTTCGCAGATTTAAACAAAAGTTAAGTTTTTGCGTTTCTTGTCGTTTCCGGAGCATATAGGATAATGCTCAAAACATGGAAACTCTTCAAGTTCAGTTTTAATTTTGGGAAAAGTATTTTCCTTGCAAACCGTGAAACGTAGAGTAATATATTCATTACATATAAGATCGGAAATGTGTTCCCTCCACCTACCAATATTTGATAAGATTAGCCCGGATTAATGAACTTCGTCGCGACGAGTCGACATCCAGTTTCGTGCTAATGGGAAAAACATCGACGTGGTTTCGAACTTTGCGCCGAGGCAATGTTTGATCGTTAGCACTACAGTAATTAGCAAAGATGACGTCCTGGATGCGCGGGTGCTTCCTTTGCCTGCGGCTAGGTGATGCTTTCCTCCCAGGCATAATTATAACGCTCCTCTGCAGCTGTGACTCCCAAATTTCATCGCCCTCTCCAGCCCGAGGAACGTCTGCGGTAATTGCACTACGAGAGATACTCGTGCCGTCGTCCGCTATACTTTCGTGAATAAAAATATCTTAGGTTGATCGTAACAAGGATGGCAATCTATTGCGGAACGTTTAGGACATATTCCCAGAACAATACGTTTAGATAAGAGAAATACAAAACCTAACGTATTCCACCATTCTCGCGTGTCCTGAAGAAGAAGTAGAAAATGACATATTCCTCCTAAATAGTCACAAGTTCATTATGTCAGAATTTAAATCAGTAAAACATTTATGAAAGTGCTATCTGCTTCTTCGGTCGTGCTGATTTCCGTTTATTGCAGAGAAAAAAGTATACATCACCTTTCTCTATATTAATAAGCATTCTAAGATCACAATAAAATTTATTATTCTTAAAAATAATTTATCGGGGATTGTTCGTGTAGAGCTACCGAGAAATTCATGCCCCCTTGCCAGAATTGCCATATAAAGGTTGCCACCGATGCACTGAGCCCTTGCAACAACCATCAAAATATTTAAAAGTAGCCATGCCCATGACTTCGCTCGCTCGCAAATAGCTGCTTTTATTTTGCACTAAAAACGAAACTACTGTATCATTTATTTATGATCGCTTCACGTCAAACCTTATAACTCGCAGTTGGTTTTCTACAGGTCCCGATTTCACACATTTACAACAATATATAGAGTGAGAATGCTCGCCCTCCCCAGCTCTCTCATGCTGTCAAAATTACGTTTATAATAACACTGTAAGTGTGATGAAGGAACACCTAATGACTTTTAACTCGTAGTTGGTTCTCACACCGCATTTTTCACGGCAATTCAATGGACTTATAAATATTTACATTAATATCTTCTGAACACTGCAAAATCGAAATGAAACATAAACGAAATTTTAAGTTAAAATTCCTGTAACAACCCCTGAATTTTTCATTGAAAATGTTTAAGCCGTTTCGGAGCATAAACAGGTCAAGAGTATAGGCAACCAACATTCACTTTCTGGAGATTCAAATGCACGTCTGCCAAGAAACCTTCCTGTAAATGAATATTTATCATTATATTATAATAATATTATTACAGAAATGGAATATACACAAATACTAAAGTTAAATTTCCTGTTTTTTAACTCTCAAATTTTCATTGAAAACCGTTGAGCCGTTTCCGTGCCTATTCGAGATAAACATACAGATAGACAGTCTGACAGACTGACACACTTCAATTTTGTGTGTTGGTATAGATAATGTTGATGATGGGTCAGAATTATAGACACAGCCGCACTGGTTGACGGCATTCCATTATTAGACCGCGAATTATGCAGATGAAAATAATGACTTTCTCTTCTTCATTATTTATTCATAATAAGTAACATTATTACGTTAATATTACCATAGTGATATCCAGCGGTGATATGAAGGTTACAACTATCTTCTTGATGCAGATCTATCAAATCACGGAAACTTAAAATAACCTGAAAAAATTATACCATGGACACGGTTAGGAGTAAAGGCAGTAATCGACAATACTTGCAAATTATAAGCAGCTAATCGGCTTTACTATTTGCTTTATTTTGTTATTTTCGTGACATCACTGACTCGTATTGAGCTTTTGTTGTAAATGGCCTCTTCACCGCGACATAATCTCTAATAAAAGTGAAGATACAAGACTGTCGGAGTGGTGAGCTAAGGTAATTCCGCTCCGGAAATTGAAACGGTCATCGCCACCCATTTATAACTCTAGTTAAATTCATAATTTTTAACTGGAATGAGTGTCCTGCCCATTAACAAAATTGACATCGCCACCCACAGGACTGAGACTAATTGGTATCATGAAGCTGAACATTTCTTAAGTTTGCTGTCATAATCACGTATCATACACGAGTCGAAATTATTCATCCGCAACTGACAAGCTTGGAGAGGGCTAGAATTTATTTTTATCATGGGCACCGACTAGGGTAGGAATAATGGAATCCAGGCAGGACGGGAGGTTTGTGTTGTGGTGTATAGCCTGCAGTGATGCGGACAAGGGGAAGCCTCGCCTCGCCTCGCCTCGCCGCAATAAGACAGACACCTGCTCGCCTTCGGTATTGACAGAGCTACTCCGATATTGAACTTTGTGTCGGCACTGTTATTGGCCCCTTGCTCCATACAAACAAGGGGGATCCCACAGGAAGAACTTTGCCCGTGTCCAGGTGTCGCGGTCTCGTTAATTACCGCGTCCCTCCTACCTGACGGTGCAGGTGCAAAGGTGTTGTGCGTGCGTGTGTACCGTGTGGACACGCGAAACAATTAACTCGTGCGTGGCTTTGGTTTCGAGTCAAGGTGCTGCGACATAAATTTCAGGCGCTTTGTGGTGAAACTTGACAGGTCTACAAAACTGCAGCAGTTCAAATCGCGTGTGATACGTAAACGGCGCAAAAACATTTCTACTCACCTCAGATTGTACAGTCCTCATGAACAAGAAAATTTATTTAAACGGAATAAACATAGGGAGTTTTAAGTGCAGATAATACAGAAAATAATAGTTTTGAGTCTCGACATTTTCCGTGAGTTGTCCTGAAATAAAATGACAAACAGCATGACCATCATACTAATAGTTATATATCTGTAATTAACGGAGAAATGGAAGCAATATAACCATTTTTCGAAACTTTGTAGGCTATTCCTATTCATTTTTTATATTGGAGATTTCTCTTGGAGTGCCAATTATTCCAAAATCACTTATCGGGTTGCAGGCTACATTAAGGTCATCCGCTTAACACCAACTCTCATTTAATAGCACAGTAACGGAATTTGAAAGGGAGGGGAGATGCGGAAGTGAAGTCACACAAGGGTTAACCAGAGAACCTGATATTCTTATGAAATAAATTCTGGAAAAAAAATCCCTATAAAACGTGCATGAGATGTGACGGCCTCTTCGGTACTCACGCCGTTTTGAATGACGTGAGAGGAGATTTATGTTGGGACGCAGCATTCCCTTCACCCTTCCTTGGCCGGCTTAGGAGGGAACTGGGAGACTATTCCAATAAAATCGGTGCCCATAACCTTTTGCCGATTTCCTGGTATTGCAATTTCCGACTAGGATTGTGGTGTCAGTTATTCTGCTTCATTAGAAGGACCATTTAAAACAACCCTTAGGGTAGAGGTATTGGATTTAGTTCTAAGAAATTTACTCTGTATAATTATTGTAAATATATATATATAGTTTTTATCATTAAAAAGTGGCCAGATTATAACTTTAAATTGAGCAAATTGTAATTCTTTTTTTTGATAAATATATAGTAAATTGGCTTTTCATTATAAATATTTTTAGAATTAATTTTAATATTATAAAAATTATAATATTCCCGCCTATTCATTTAAATACTTTGAACACAAGTTAGAAAAATTTAATTAAAAGTATACTCCTATTATACCTCAACTATATAATATTAACATTCAATTGTAATATATATTATTCATTCGTATAGAGTTCCATGCTACGCAGTTACATTAATCAAAGCATAGGAGCTAAGTACATCAGTGACTTTAAAATAACAGAAACAACTGAATACAGAATTAAATATGGGCTCAACTTAGAAACGAGTTTAGATCTTGCCAATATACACAATTTTATTATATATTATATATATTACAATTTTATTAGTAGGTTTAATTATATTTCCAAATTATTGAAAGGTTATATTTTAGAGATTTGCAGTGGAATATTGATCATGCCTATGAATTTCTTTTTCCTATAAAAGGCAATGATCTTGAACTTGTATAGTATTATTTCATCATTCGTCAAACAAATTTTATTTTACAATTGGTTTATAAACAATTTGAAGCTCTGTTTTATTCATGATTATTTCAAGGTTTGTTGCACCCAAATAGGTTGCAAGTAAAGGAACGTTCTACATTTTATAATAAAAATTTTATTCTGACTTGGTCGTGTTATTCATGTCAAGTTGGATATTCTCAACTATTAATTCGGAATTCTTTTCGGTATGATTTTCATATCACAATTTAGATTGGACTGTTCATCACCATCAAGATTTTGTAATATTCGCTATCATATGGCTAGGGACGCTGGCCGTAAACTGAATGACGTCATGGTCTAAGCTTTGCTGTCCTCGCTTAAGGGTCAGGATATCAAGGGGAATGGCAAAAAGACTTGAGTGCAGCAGCGCGTATTAACGTGTAAGGTAATGTTGGTTGGATTGCGGCAGAGGAGGAACGAGCATGTGAGGTAGAGCAGACAGATCGAAGGAGGTCAACCCGACCTCATTGTGGTGAACTAGACACTGGAGCTTAGCAGAATTGCAGGTCCTTAAGTCATGCATTTGCTCAACGAATGGGTCGGAAACTACGTTCCTTGTTAAACCGTATGATTCTGCCTTTACAGCTACTCAATTACAATGCTAAATAAATCTACTAAATTATATACTTATAAATAATGCATAGATGTATTTTATCAGGGAGATTTCACACACATCAGAGTAGGTGAGTTAGCAGACCAATACTAACTCATGACGTCAAAGTTTAGTGCGCACCAGATATGATCATCTCATATCTCTCACACAACTTGACACTGTCAGCAACAGTTTCCAAAAGGAAATGACACTGTTTTTCTTGTAATGAAGCAATTTGATTAAACAACCTTAATAGTTTCTTCCTAATGACTTTTAGACGTTCTGTAAAATTTAATCTGCAATCAGTCGTGTTAAACAGTCATTATTATTTGTTTATCTTATTCCCAGGTCATCCACATTTCCTCAGAGGATTTTCAATGACGTCCTGTAACAATCGATCCAGCAGAAATTCGGTATCAACATCAAATCTATATTACTAACTCCATTCGTTTATATTGTAGTAGACGTAATGTTGATATCACGCTAATGTAGATCTTAATCAACATAAATGATTTTAGAATTTTTTTTAAAATTACTAAGCCATGTTTGTTACACGTCAATAATTTTTAATGATTAATCTGTTCAAAGTTTTCAAGTATTTTCAATAATTTAAAGCCTTATTATTCGTCCCTCCAAATAACTGTAAATAAATTAATTATTAACAGTGAATAATGTCTTTTTTGTGGTTTAGTTTCGTCGTGTAGCGTTCTTGAGATGGATAATCTCCAGCTGAAGCTGCGGTCCCTTATCGTGCATTTGCATTTGCAAGGACCAGTTATGTAAATGTAGGTCGGGATATTCAGCTGTGTAAATTTATCTTCCTTGAGTTGCATACGTACAAATAGCACTATTTTTTATTTAGCTTTGTCTGGAGGCGTATTTTTTCTCCATCCTTAACTCCTGTTTTTATTTTAATTTGTGTAGACAGAAGTGCTAATATCGACGACTAACACCATCGCCATCGGAATATGCAAGGTATTAAAATACTATTTTGTAGCCTTCGTTGTTTGGCGGAATTGAATTTAAATGTTTGTGATGCTTCAAGATAAGCAGATGTTTAGCAAGGTTTTAACACCTTGTTTTACCGCATAAGCTGAGGTTGTGATTTGAATTTGAAAGGTGCACTAACTCCTTGCGTAAAGAATAAGCGAAGGACGTCTGTGAACAGTGTTGGAATATGTCGCAATATGTTCGGACAGAGGTTTTACATGATTGACACACGCATATACAATTAGGTGGACTAAAGCGTTAACGTACTTAAAAACTACCTGATACTGAAAACTGTATACAGAAATGAGTGAGTCGATAGAGCAGGGGAAACATTAAATTTGTAGAGAATTAATCAAAAAACGTTTTATTATATATTACATTGAAATATACTCACCCTAGCCATATTTATTTATCTTTATTTTCTCTTTTGTCCTTAATTATTCCACAATTACATATTCGTCCTGTAAAGAAAATTTTGAATCATATCAAAGAGATTTATACGGAACATTTAAATTTATTTATCCGTAGACAGTAACAAGGCATGCTTATACAATAATACAGGTAAAATTTAACTTAAATCATATTTTTCGCATCAGTAGGATTAACTATGATATTTAAGTGGTTCCCTGCTAAAGTTTAATAATTATAAAACGCTACCAGATAGCTGCATCACGTAAAAACCGTAAAAAATTACGTTTTGATACAAAAAAAGTCCAGTATTTTCAAAGTTTAAGCTGGTTAAACATTATTAAAACAGCCTTTCGTAAAACGTAATTGTTTTCATGTTTTTAAGTCGCAATTTCGATAAGCGATTATTTTAGTATCCGTGTAACACGGTTATTGCTCTTCTCAGAATCATTAAAACATACAACATTGTATCTCCATATTTCAAATCATCTATTAAATAAACCTCCAATAAGTCAGAAAGCCTCTAAATTCTACACATTCCATACATTGCTTCAATAATTTTAGGAGTCTTTTGGGTAATAAGATAATCAAACTTCATCTTGCGTTAATTGACAAACACATTTTCGAACAAGAAGTTATAAATTTCGTTTAACAATTTTGTTTAATATAAATAATTTCTTTGAATTAATTTAGTTAAATTATAAAACTGCAAACTATAGTGAAGTCAAATACATGTCTATTAATAAACATATAAAAATTATATTGAATAAAACATAGTAATCAATTCTCCAGTTAAAAATATATATTATAATATAAATGAACTGTCTTTTTTTATTAATTACAGAGTTGGTATTATTTTTAAATCGTTAAAGAGTTTAAATTATATAAATATCATTCAAAATGAAAGTTCTGGACAAGTAATGTGATTTATGTAATGAATGCGCTTTATATTAGTCAAACCAAGCTGGACCTAAACCAGCAGGTTAAAGCACATAAAATGAACACCAAATTGTCAAACCTATACACATTTATCTAAAAAGAAGTCTTCAAATTTTTGATGAAGAAAGAAATTATTTCTCACGACCGAAGAGCGAAATGTTACATATCCGTTGTAATCTTACTGCATTAAGTGGTGAAAATGATACGAATAATTTGAACGATGTCCTGTTATAATTTATAATGTTTGTTTCCTATCATTATCTATTTCAATTTCCTCAAATTAACATTAATTTTTAATTGTCTTCCATAAAACTCAATTACAAATACCACAGTCATTGAAGGAAGGACGCAAAATTTTAAACCTAGCACCTACGTGTATTTGCATAAATTCTAAATGTGTTAGTTGTACAAACTATGTATAAGTTGATTAAAATAATTCAAAATTGAATTATTTATATTTTAAATTTTTTTTTATAAATTTTAGTCTGTAGTTCAGGAGGAATTTGATTGTCTGTGTATTTACTTGGAGAAGTTCCAAAATTTTTGACGAAACGTTGTAACGTGTCTAATGTGTTGAGTAATGTTTTTCTTAGATATTCTCCGTTTTGATGTTTATTGCTAACACTGTAGTTCGTTTTGTCAGGTTGCGTTGCATTATTTGAGGTCGAGGTTCATAGCCAATAATTTCAGGACGGGATTTTGAAATTTCCCGTGAGATCATAGCGCCGAAGCATTAACGTCACCGCGGCTTACCGTTGTCTCCTCCTCCTCCTACAGAAACAGCTGGGTTGCGTGTTTACTTGACATCTCCACAGCTTCCCTCTGGTCCGAATTAGCAAAGACAGACATCAGTTGAGAGCCGACGTTATCTTGGGAGCGAGCGGACTTAATTCCGCCGCCGCGCCAGAGAAGAGGAACAATGAAGCACCAGCAGAACAGCATCCCACTAGCGAGATAAATCACACAATCGTCAGCTGCGAAGAGAAGAAAAAACTCCACGATACAGTACCTCCTCCAGGGAGTGAAATGATATATTATCATTATGCCTTTATGGGGGCTGCACGTCGTAGATCATATCTGCAGCCATTTGTGAGGACGCTCCTTACGCCGCCGCCGCAACTGCCATTGTGTTTCAAACTGTTGCTTCCAAGGAAGGAACACCTCCATTTGTCAAGCGTTTCCTTCACCCTGTGTAATTGCCGCCGGCGAATCGCTGCTGGCCACGAATCTCTTCGTCTCAAATCATCTCTGCATTTAAATTAAAAAAAAAGAAACGTAAGAGGCGGGTTCCAAACAGGTGCACCCAATCGTTCTTCCTGTCTGACTTCCCAGAAACAACACAGATAAGATACGAAGAATTAGAATGAGTTGTGGCCGCGGTGTCTACAGAATTATTCATGTATAAACACGGAATGATAAGGTGAAGCAGTTCCTATATCACAATCTGGACAGCCGCCAAGAGCGGCGTATTTTATTTTAACATTTGGGTCCTTGTGTTCGTAAGACAAGCCCGTGAGCGTAGAAAGAACGGTTCCCTGACTTGGAATTATTGCTGGCTGACAAGTCATCAGCGTAAACACGTGTATGGGTCGTACCAACATTTCACCAGAATAATAACCAAATTGAAATAGACCCTCAAGTGTTGTACTGTAAAAACAAACGGCGTAACAACTACCAGGTCTCGATTATTATCTAGTCTCTTGAAATTTTGCCAAATTTCTCTTACTGCCTAAATAAAATACTCGCTTATTAATTAAAATGCAGTTTCAATATATTTATCAGAACATACGCATGAGGTGGATTGGAAGTGTAATATGAATTTTAATAAAAAGGATTTAAAATCTCTCACTTTCGGAATAAAAATGTTTATAATATTTTCTTAGCTTCACGAAAAAGTATTGATAGAAATAACAAGTACCAGAACAAGGATTTCTTAGCCAAGGTCTAGGACAAGGATTCGGTTTTATTTAGAGCGAGCTAATAAATTCTAGGGGCTCAGTATTCGTAGTTTTGCCTTGCTGCCACGTCACAATACTAGATAGAAGGGGACGTCACACAGCTATTTGTCCTCCGAGACAAGAAATTCCGGATTACCGGGTATTAGAGTGGGCTGGTAGCTACATCTATTATGGGGACCGGGCTAATATGTCCGGCTAATGCGAGACGCGTGTCCAGCATCCAGCGGACCACTGCACTGCACTGCACTATCCACTACCGCACTAATACCCTAGCTCCTGACCTGGAAACGGACATAGCCAAAAATTCATTCACAATGAGATATCTAAAAACAAACTCAATTGGAGTTCGAGTTAAGTCACTCCAAATTTGTTCGATATAATTTTTCATTTTAAATATAATACAATACGTATAATATTGACTTACAAAAATAGATTTCCGTAGCAATAAACATATACGAAACTATAGGTCGGCGGCCACGTAAACTGATCAAGGAATGGAGAAGTAAATCCAGCGTGCCAACAGGAATCCCCAATTTCAGTCATCAGAAGGGTTGGACATGCGTACTAAGAGCCATATTTACCTCATGAAGGTTTTCAATGATTCCCCTGCATCATTTACGAATTCCGAGTAGTATCCTAAAACTATTCCCCGGAGACTACAGTTGACTCTTGACTACCTTCAAAGAGGGACAATGCATTTTGTTAAAACGTAGAAAAAAGTGCCTACAAAACACGTTTATTTTGAATGTAGAGTAGTTGCACCCAAGATATTTTACACAAAGACTTCACTAAAGAAGTCATTCTGTCAAATTTTGGGCGGAGATTGCGCTTACAGGAACATAAATTCACACCAGAAAGTCATTTATAACTACATTTCCTCACAAGTGGAAAACTTGGCAAGTACCAGCAGAGGAAAATGCTGTTGAGATTCTGAATACCTCTCAAAGGCGAAAGCGTCAACGAGATTTTCGAAAACTATCAACAAGAATATCTTCGGCAGTTACTCTGCATGAAACACAAAATTTATTCTCCAGCAATTTTCTCTTGTTTCTTTTCCAAGATCATTTGCTTTTAAAATGTTATTTTTTTATATATAACCACAGATGAAATAACCTCGTCAAGGGTTCCGTGGCTTACGTCCAAATGGTTGGTGACTGAAGAATATCTCGAATTTTATGTCGGTAAAATTTCGATTTGGTCGCGTTACTGTCCAAATTAAAATGAGCATACGTTGGAGAGAATTTTTCATTAGTTCAAGCCATGCACACTGAATACGAGACTTGCAGAAAAATTCTGTATGATGCGTAAGAGAAGAGCCGCAACTCGCGAGTCTTTGTCTGTCTTCGCCACTTTAAGCGCGTGCGGTGAAGCATCTTCCAAGTCGGCTCTCAGTAATTGCGTTCTGCTTTACGGCTGTAAATAACAGCTGGAAGACAAACGCGCCACTAAACGTAGAGGTCGCGTAATAAATAATAACCGCGCGCGATGAATTTTTAGGCAGAGAGCGGGCGACTCCGCCTTCACGCCGGGCGAAATCCATCAATGGGTTGTTTCTCGTAGTTTAATTGCCTGTCTCGGAGATGTCGAGGGTGGATTCCTCATTTCGATTCCGAGGAGCACGAGCAGCCATTTAATTAGAAGACGGAGACGCACTTTGCGACTCGGTCGCAATAATGATTGTGGATGCCTCTCAAAGTCTTCATTAGCACGGAGCATCTATTTCACGCCGCGGGGAACGCAGAAGGTGATTTATCTATCTGACATCGACATTCCTTCATATCTGTATAACGCAAACACTGCAGTGGCGTGTGCCCATAACAAAGTCGTCCCGTCGCAGATCCTCGCAACGCAGAATCCGAAGCTTAATGGCTTTCATCTGCGTTTTATGTTCTACCAATGTCTCTGCCGTGCCGAAACGTGAAGATAAGAAATACGAGGGTCCATCACGCTCCTTTCTGCTACAGCAAAATTGGCAGTTAAGCCTTTAAGTAGAGTGATGGCATTTCAAAGATTTTGTTGAATAAACAATTTCATTTTCCAAACGGGGCTGTCGTTTTAAAAACTTACAGCGCTCCAAAATCTAGTTCCTGTAATTGAAATTTAAAATTATAGAAGGTACACAACATTTCAACGAACGAAAACAAGTGAAAGTTCAAACGAATGCTGACTTGTTTTCTGTAAGAAAAGGTCAGTAACCTATTGTAAAATAAATTCAAACTTCTAGCACTATGATGAAAATAAATTGAAACTTCTAGCACTATGATGAAAATAAATTCAAAACTTCTAGCACTATGATGAAAATAAATTCAAACTTCTAGCTCTATGAAGAAAATAAATTCAAACTTCTAGCACTATGAAGAAAATAAATTCAAACTTCTAGCTCTATGAAGAAAATAAATTCAAACTTCTAGCACTATGATGAAAATAAATTCAAACTTCTAGCACTATGATGCAATTTGCGTAATCTTTTAGTGTTCTTATAAATTTTGGCTACGTAATTCATACTCAATTGAGGCAGACCATTGCTCCAATGTATAGTGTCCTTGAAAACACAAACTCTTAATTCTTTTGAAATTCTTATGGGTATCTATTACAGTTAACAGATCTACGGAAAAGTAAGCTTCACGGTAATAAACTTCTCCTAACTGCCTACCAGTCGTTGAAATCTCCAATAAATTCACTTTCGATTTACAACAAAATTATTTGCGAATACTTTTAAAAATTAAAATATAAATGTAATCCTAATTATCTTGTTTCAGGATCAATACTTATTTGTAGTATATTATTTAATAAACGGTTTACGTGACTATTTTTGATTGGTACTCGCAGATAGGTTATTTACGGGTTGCTAAGTAGCAGTCGTTGATTGATCTACCTTCCGTATTCCCCCTTTTCAATTCCCGTCCTATGCTATTAATGGGGAGTTGCCTGTTTTAGGATCACCCTCATGTGCCTGTTAACCCAAAAAAAACTCTCCGGAAAAGTTCCAATAACTTCATAATTCTGGGTTTCACGTCATTCAAGCCCTCTCCTCCTACCTAATCCACAAACTTGACGTGAAGTTAGGCAAATTATATTACATATTTCACGAGAGTGTAATAATAAAAATAGGAAAATTCATGGAGTTCAGTTCAGGGATTTAAGATTTTTAAATATAAACGTTCAACACGTTTGACTTGTATTTATGTAGATTATTCGCAGGCGGAGAACACGCATAATTGTGAGCCGCAGGAAAGACATGTATAGAACTGTGTGTAGTATCTTGAGCCCTTAGAAAATGTAGAATTTCAGTAGGAGTTCCTACTATTTCGGACCCATGGCGTTCGCAATACAACGAGATCCTCAATATAGGCACCTCCAGATCGTATGCTAAAAGCAGATCAGAGAAACGCTGCCAAAGAATACAGGTGCAGTCTTCGACGGCATCGATGATTGCCACAACTATTTGCCATAAATTATGCTGCTTCCCTTTGGTTAACCCCACAGGTGACTCTGATTTTAACAATTCTCATGTAAATTATAAATTTGTTAATGCACTACCCATTTATGTAATTTGATTTTTGTTTTGCTTTCTTTTGGATTTTTACGAATTGCATTTATTAAATTTTGTTCATTTATTAAAATAAGTGTTCACTTAATTTTAAATTAATTTGTTATTATATTTTCCTTCAGAAATATAATTTTCCCAATAATTAAATATAATAACTTTAATTTATAAATCTCCCCTATATTATTTAAAAATGTCTGTTTCTTCAAAAAGATGTTGGGGTTACAAGCCGAGAACTGGAAAACTATTTATACAGCATTTCTGTGATGTAAACTTTTAAAGTGGCTGTCGAAAATGCCATTTTATTACAAACGTATTTGGGTTATATCATGGCCTGTAGAAAGGATCTTCTGTCCACTTTTTATTAGAATGGTTGAATAATTATAGTTCTATTCTCAATGTAATTTACGGAGATGTGTGATTACGTGTAACTGAATGAAACGCCTTTGACGTTGCCAATCTGGCTTTGAATTAAAACCGCCGTGATGATCCACATTTGCCCCATCTCCCTCCACTGTTTCTGTAAAGTTTTCCACGCCGCACATTTTAGCCTCACTGTCGAGATAAATTATTCACCTGCCAGAGATACTAGGGGGGATTACTTTACGAGCAAACTCATAAAATTATCATATCCCTGTGTTTCCCGAGTGGCTGTGTGGGCCACGCGATGAACCGAGCCCTCTATGTAAATTGGCCGTATCGTCACAGGTGGACACTCCATTCTTTTTTTTTCTTTTTTTCCCCCCGTAACGATTAGCGCGGATTTCGGGCGAAATTTGTTGGCTTCTTGCGAAGTGGCGTTACAGTCCTCGGGAATTGGCTGCTTAGATGAGTGTATTTGTTGCTGTACTCGGCGAAGGCCAAATACGCTGATGTTTACTTGTAATAGTCTTAACATTTTAAAGAATTTTAAATGTGGACATATCCACCTTAAAATAGGAGAAACGTGAATGTGATTCGTCGGCGAGTTTGCCAAATCCGGACGTGTCAGTAACTTGGTTCGTCGACTAGTTTATATGCTTCAGAGAAGACCAAATCCCACCAGGAAAAATATATTTTAATTTTATAATCTCTAATCAGCTTCAATATTCTTCTGTAATACAGCAATTCAAAAGCTTCTAGTATGATGGTTAGTAGTTCTCAAACTTCCTTACTTCACAATCTTATTCTGAATGGTTTTCTGGAAGTGTTAATTAATTGTTTCAGCCTAATTAAAAAGTTGCTTCTCAACATATAAAAATGAATAAAATTAATAATGGGAAATTATTATTGAAGGAATAGATCTCTGTAACTTTGAGTAAAAAAATTGAACTTGTTTCACAAGGACATTCGTATCTGAGAAAGGGAATTTAGAGACTGCATTATACTCAGTAAAATTGTTACTTTCAGGAGTACAATTTTAGAATACGAGTTTAGATGAGGATATACGAAGTATTAATGAGGCTCAGAGACGCCTAACACAACTGGCAAACAAGAAATTAATTTTTATGCAAAGGTAGAAGCTGTAAATAAAACGGTGGCTAGACTGTATTACTTAATGTTCATGTTTGATTTCTCGTATAATTGAAATAAAGCGAAAAATAGCATTGGCGCGGTAAAACGAAGTGAGAAAAATGCGAGAACTTTCACAAGGGAGCGAGTCGTAAAATAACTCTTCTGGTGCAAGGTGTTGTAGTTCAGCGAGACACTTTTCCTCGACGAACGAAATTTTACGATAGGCAACGATGAGAGAATTCATAGCTCGTAAATGATGTATAATCTCCTCGGCTCGTTTCATAGTCCTTATCTAATTCCCCGGCCGCCATCTTGGAAGTTGCAGTGCCCCTGGCGGCGAGTACCGGCAGCTGCCTGCGACAGTTATTACAGTAATTAATCACAACGTCACTGCGTAACCATCTTCTATTCCACCCTTTCCCTTGCCCGCTCATCCTTCCTCTGTCCTTTCTTCTCACTCTCGCCATTCCCCATGCCCGTTCTTCTCTCTCATTCTCATACGAACATTCTTCTCATTCGCAGAAGTGGAATTGTTATCTCAACCTGCAGCAGATTAATTTTCATTCTGAGGAGTCCATATTGCCTTATTCCAAATTCGGAGATTCTCTGTAGAAATACTCGTCAGAGTATTTTATTGACACATCACTCTCTCATCCTCAAATCTTAGTTATATTTGTCATGCATGCGGCCTCTATCAAAAAAAATTGTACTGAATTCATTTTTTTTAATCCGAAATGGAATTCGGAATTACAACTTTGCAATTGGGACATGGTATTCATACAGTCGTCGTTTTAACAAAATAAGAGGAAGGAAGACAGGAGAGCGAAAATGGAAGGTGAGTTTTTAATTTAGCAAGTTCCTGGCAGCAGGGTTAATATTGCAGAGTGGTATTCCGTTTATTAGACAGTTGGCAGTGTGCAATAGCTTAAAAACGCTCATTCTGCACGTCTTGTTTGTGCCGTGTTCATCTGCATGGGAACACGCGACTCTTGATAAAGGATCATGCAGACAAGAATACAGACTGCTGGCTCTCTCTCTTTCTCGACCTGGAACAAGTTTAAAAAATTGAATATATCTCCCTGAGAGAACAAAAAACTGCTATTTTAATGTGGTCGCAACTTAACTACTGCCATTCTTTAGAAAATGTAAAGTCATTGCCTATCCGACGAAACACGTCACTCCACAATTGATGACCTTTCCACTGTAATTCACCTGCTTTCCCATAAATTGATTACCTCTGGTTTCAACGCTTCGCAAACCTCCACTGGACGATGTTAATTAAATTACAAACTTCTGACGTTCAAAATGGAGGACCAAAATCGACGATTTCCAAGTTGCAGGACCATGTAATATATTACAGGATTTTAAATTATAGTGACACATTAATAACAGTTATTATTTACTATCAAGTTGCCACTATGGAAAATTTTTTACTGCATTTTATTTGACAGAAACGTTTCAAGTATAGTAAGAAATAATGGACGGTTTTTCCAAATATATGGGTAATGATATGGGTAATGCTATGAATACTAAAGTAGGTTGATGTAATTTGAGTCTTTCTGCAAAACTGAAACGAGTGCTTTATATAACTTTCATAATACGAAGGGAAAATAATAAAGAATAAAATGTGAGAAAATTAGGCTTCTCCTAACATAAAAAACGTAATATCCTTAATAATTTTCACTGTTTAAATACCAAGTCGTAATAGCCACATTCGACACAATAAATGATTAAGTATTCAGCCTGCCAGATACTCTTCTTCCGCTTCAGTGAGAAGTCCCTGCCATCTTTTATTTGCCAATGTTCCACCTTTCTAAAAATTAATGATATTTGTAGTTTATGATTACTCTGCTCCTAGTCACAATTAATCCAATAAACCAAACAATATTTGCCTGATTTCCTATCAAACCGTTACGCTTTTAAATTTTCAGATAACCACTGCTCCAGATTTACAAGTTTTTTTCCAATATAAAAATAAAAACATTTTTAGGGTATTATGTTCAATTTTGCTTGTACCTGAAGTTTCAAATTTTATATGCAACCAATCAAATGAATGGGTGCTATAGATTCAACTCTTAATTCCTAGTTTTTGATTTAGGTCTGGATTGACATCGCGTCAACATTAAATAAAGGGCGAGCTGGAAAATTATTATTTTAAGAGCTTTGTCATGTTTTTCCCATCGTGTGGTTAAGAAAGTTCCGTTTCTTGTAATTCTATTCAAATACTGAAAATTTTATTAAACGTTTCGTAGATGCTTATTTAAAAGGAAGCCTTCGATTCGGCAAACATTGTTTTCCGTCAAAAGCAAATGAGAGAGAAAAAAATCCCCGCTATTCCCCCTACGGGACGGGACCTCTGTTTCCCAGGAACAAATTCAGGTAATTACTGACGAGGCCCATTTGTGCGACTCTGCTAATATTTGCCTTCAGACGCTGGCGTGTTTTTCTGTTTTTGTGGTTTGTTCCGCATAATCTCTTGTGAACAGTGTGGCGCGCTGCTCTTTATTTTTTATTTTAAATCGCCAAGAGCGGCCCAGGAGGGAGTAAACTCGTTACGTAGCCATGTACCGAGACTCCCGAGTAGAATTTCAATTTTTGTCGGCCGTCCCCCTCCCTTACCTCTTTTTCTTTGTTGTGGTTTTTATTGGTACACCAGATGACTGTCCTCACTCGGCGTTCCTGCGAGGGACTTTGAATACAAACAATTAATTTCATAGGTTCAGTGTCTGTTAAAGGAAAAAAATATATATATTATCCACACACATGTGCACATCGAATTCTCGATTCCCCGACGGTATTGAATGAATAATCCCATATTTTTCTAAATTATCAGCATGAGTTTATATTTAAAGATGCTTCCCAATCAGGCTTTGTAAAGGTATGGAATTTTTATGGAATGAGAGGTGTGAAATAAATACAGTTGTCTTCATTTATGTGCACTATTGCCTTCACCTCGTGTAGTGACCTTTTATGTGTAAAATTCATAGGTCTATAACTGGTCTCCCAAAATTTTTAAATTGGTGTAACTAAACTAGTATGTTATTCACCATTGATAGTTAACATACGGACATACAGGAACTAAAATCTTATATGCAAAGCGGGGGAAAAATAAGTGGAACAATATGTTCCTTCCTGGAAGAATTAGCATTCGACAATTTAATTTTCTTCGTTTGCAGTGTTATACAGAAAATAGTAGGTATTGGAATATAGTAGGTATTGGAATATTAAAATTTTATTCCGTGATGTACTGAGCACAATTCAGTTTATTTTATAATTTTAGGTCAACCCTGTGCTGAGTGTTTAATAAATCATTCATACCTGCAATAACAAAAAGAACGGCGTGTAAATGGCTGCCATTTTGAACCCGATGCAATGAAAATTTTTATAACAAGGTTTTTAACTACGAAAAAAAATGGAAATTCACAAACAAAATGAGTATTTTTTGAGATGGTCGAGCAACCCAATTAATTTAGGGAAATCAAAATGGAAAGATGTTGACCGGACCCGGGGCATTCTGTTTTCTCTAAATTCAGATTTATGTATTTTTTCTCCCAATCAATTTATTTCCATTACCAATTGGTATTGACTATGGAAGTTGATATGTTTCTACCATTAGTCTTAGACCTTGTCACATGTGTCTCCAAATGATGAGATACTGGAATAATTTGAGGATATAAGGTCTCAAACAAACATAGTTTCATATTCGGTTTACAAATCAACTCTGTACATTATCAATAGTATTCAACCTGAATTATATCAACTGTTAAGTTCAAAAGTCAAATTTAATCGTGGAATTATCACAGCATGTAAATAAATATTTTGAAAAAATTTTCTCTTCTCTTCGGAAGAACTGTGAACAAGAATAATCCGCGGAGTTGAATCCAAATCTATTCTTTTTTGAATACTGTACATCTTAAATCTCCAAATCAGGCTCTAACAAAATTATTTATTAATTGAATATTAACGGTTACTTTTCAGAAAATAAATTTTGATTTATAAATGTACAAAAAAGTAAAATCAGTGCAGCATTTTAAAACATTTAAATCTACGATTACTAGCAACGAGAACTTTGTGAATCATTCATTAACTGCAAAGTGTATAAAAAATTTCGTCCAACTTTATCATGTATTTGTCCACGAATCAATCTCTGAAGCGGAAATGATAGACCAAGCTCGATATTCCACAATGGCTGATAATGCGACTGGTTGATATCCTTTCTAGTTTTTTTTATAAATGACAACGCTGTTTTTATCTGCGTCCATAACGATTCTGATAAAACCTAGGATTACTTTGTTGTCGCCGTAAAACGGTGAAGGATTGTTTAAAAAAAACATGAAAAAGTGGACAGTTGTGCAATCTCAAATACTGGCTGTTGCACGTAAGGGTGGCAGGAATAATCATTGCCATTTTCTAAATGATTTTAGCGTTAGGTTTTTAAATTTATTCAAAAATCACGACTCTTTAAAAATTAGTTTTTTATGCAATATGGTCATCCGTACAACAGCATGGGAAGGTGAAACAATGAATCCAAGGGTTCCTTGCTCTGCTTTCTAATTCTAACAACATTATTCATTTGTTAATCTTTTATCGCTTCTGTCTCACTCTTTCACACGAATCTTCTCTAATACACTTGGTTTGAATCTTGTAATCATTAATAAAAATTAATATTCTTAACATTGTAATTGCATATTAACATTTTGTCTATTTATTCAAAATGACAACTTTAAATCAAGATGGAAGGTTTTCCCGGTGAATTGAATGAAGAAAAGTTTCTCGGGTTTCCACCCGGTTAATATCATAGAACAGAGACGTTTAGGCGCCTTTCACTGCCATTGTCCAGCCTGGAAGACGATGGCAGTGAAAACCGAGGTGGTTTCCTTCATCCTTAAATCACTCACTAAATAAAATGCTTAAATTTTCTTCAAGAATTTGTCTAATTTAGATGTAGAAAGAGCTTTCAGCTATATGCCCTAATAGAAAGTTTTCCATTTACAATGTTGAATAAACGTTGGAAGAAAGTGTAAGAGTTATATTTTCTGACTGATTTTAACATGAAATGAATTAATAGAACGTAATAAAATTAAATAAGTTGTAAATAATTTTATTAAAAATAATATAATTTTTTTTCTCTTCGGTTAAACTTCTCTAAAGGCGCTATTTAGCCAAATTCTGTAGAAGTACTTTGGAAAAGCTTAAATTTTTAGAGTCCAAAAACTTCTAGTTCTACAGGCCAACTGTCCCAGCTTTGTATAGTTCTGTTTATCCCACGTCAGTTCTTTGCCCGTTTGAACGAATATTTCTGCAGTGGTCATTTCTCCACATGTTGGTTGGGAAAAGTAACCTCGTATTTATTTTGGACTAAGTTTTATATTTTTGTATTATAATCCGATAGCTTTTTAAATAGTCCCAAAATAATTTAAAGCTCCATTAATAATTTTAAATGTTGAAAATTTAAAAGATAAATACTTGGTGGATAGAATGATACATATTAGCACTAAATAAAGGAATATTAATTGCAAAAAGATATTAATTATTTTAAAGTATTGATGAATATTCGTTTCAGGAAATATGAAAATGACGAAACGTATAAGGAGAGTAATGTAAATTTTTTAATATTTGTTGATATATCATTGCTGAATTTCACCATGCACACTTGGTTTTTTTTAAAAAAAAGTCTGAAAATTAATTTTATTCCAACGGTTTATTTTGAATCTGGTGGAAGAAAAAATAAGTGCCTATTTCTAAGCTATTGTAAGTAATTACACAGAGCAAGGTGACTAGGGTGCTGAGTGAGTTGAGGCCGAAGCTGATCAAAGTTATCGGAGTGAGGAATGAAGGCCGTCGCGTCGTCCCGGATGCATTAGCATAGAGCTTCCCCATCCCAGGCGACGTGGATTAAATGCAGATCAGATCGAAACAGCTGTGTGACCGTCCCCTAGGAAGAAAGCCTCGTCTAAGTTGTGATGTGAGCGGTCTTAATAAGTGAAGCCGGACATTGCACGTGCAACGGTAAAGCAAGGCGTCGTCCGGGCCAGGCACGGCGTACATTGATCCGCTCCAAATCCAGAGGCCTTGAATCCCACAGGGCCACAAACAAACTACTGCCTAACTTTATTAGCAACCTCCACATAATATTGTAAATCAACTGATTGCAAAATAAATGTTACAACCAGTTACAGTTCGTGGAGGCACAAAAACGATCAGCTCTCTTTGCCTGTCGCTCTGTTCAATTCAATTTTAGACTCGTACGTTTTCCTCGACACCACTTCGCATAATTGAAATTATTAACCAAAACTCACCCTTGCTGAAATTATTCCATCCTTGATATTTATTCTGGCGTTATTTTTATTTCAAAAGGTAATTGTCAACGCACATGTGCTTTCTCTTCTTCTATAAATTACATTATTCACCTATTACAATCAATAGACGAATATATCATATTTTATTAAACAGAAATTTAGCACTAAATGATACAGATATTACAAGTAAAATATTGTAAATTGCTATTAAACTTATTAACTTTTTTTTCTAAGAAGTCAGCGAGAGATTGTTTTGCTGTTTTGAAATATGGAAATTAAACATTAAAAACAGGAATGACTACTTGTAATGCGACGCAGACGTGACATCATTATTTTCTTTTTGACGTTCTCAGATGTACTGGCGCCGTCATTGACACGCGTGGTAGTTGCAGCTACCTTTTGTGCCAGCAACGTTTAAGTATCTCTGGCTTCTTTTTTACCGTCACTCGTCTTTCCACACCTGCATATGACTATATGCCGAATATGGCACGAAAAGGTGATGTAACTGTTTTAAACCGTAAACAGTTGAATTTAATAAATTATTGAGACAAAAACGCCCGATTTATGACAAATAGTAAAACGTTTTTCAATTCGGTGAAACAATAACCGTACTACGTGAAGTTATTTGGTTTTAACCAACTTTTTTTTGTGCAAGTACGTAAATTATTTTCAGCTGCAGTTTGACACTATTAGCCCTTATTTCTTGTTTCCCCCAGTGGAGAAGATAAATGGACACATTTAATTCTAACCCAGGTGGCAACATTGTACTAAATCGTAACAGAACTGAATTCGTACTCGAATGCTGGAACTAGCACTGTTCGACAACAATATGAATTAATTATCCTATTTCCTAATTCAGTTTTAACAGTTTAGAATTTTTAATTCCGTAGTTTAAACAAAACATATTCAATAGCGAATTGCACGCTAAAAAATATTACTGGTCTTAGAAATTGACTAAAACTTTAATATTTTTCTCATTATATCGAGTTTTGCTCAGAGTCTATATAGTGTGTCAATAAAGATCCTATGCACCTCGTGCCATAGTTTCGTGGTAGCTCAACCATCGACAGTTGTAACAATCAATTTGGAGATTGCTCAAAGACATACTTTACTCGCTCTATGGGTTTTCCTGCAACTCCTACCATCCACTTCTTGATTGATCTAAAACTGACACGGGCTCCATGGATTTCTTTTGCCTTTTAGAATTTATGGACAAGATGGAGATTGTTTCGCATGCTTGGCTTTGCTTTGTCTGTCTCCAATTTAGCACACAGTGTTCTTCATCTCCTTCTTTACAGTGTTGTGTGAAATTCAAGAGTTTACAATTGCTTCTTACTTTAATACTAACAAGGTTAAAATAGATTTCAGTCGCATATATAGTTATTTATATTTTTTGTTTATTTTAATTGCAGAACCCTATATTACTCACTAAAGAGCTTGAGGTTACTTATTTTATATCTTTATATTAGTATTCGCTGAACACAGAGAGAAACCACCTCCGCTCAATTTAAAGGTCCTGAGGTTAACTAGCGAACACAAGTATCTTGAAAACTTTGCAGGTACAATGGCTTGTAGACGTTGGCAGCGTTGCAAAATTAACAATCACTCAGAAAACTTTACGGCATAAAAGCCCCTTGTGCTCGTTACTGCCTTATCAACCTTTTTGGTGGGGGGGAAAAAAACGAAACTTTCGCGAATCGTTAGGTTTAATGTTCTAAATCCTAAATTGAAGATTAATTCATTAGTGCCGTTTCACTGCAAATTACTTCCGTTTTAGTGGCCCATTTCTTTTTCTTTTAGGTCTGTTTGTTTCCAATTTTCTGGGATCCTTAAGAAACTACTACGGTTGGCGGGGGTTTTAAACGTCCTCTTAGAAAATTAATATAATTTACAATTGGCTTTATTATCAGTTTATACGTCCAGGGTTTATCACTACAATTGTAATTAAGGCTGTTTTACTACATTTTACTCGTTTATTTACGATCGGAAATAACCCTGATAAATTCCCTTTCTACGATGCTGCTTACGAAACACGGCCGGCTTTTTGTTTATTGAATCTCTCCTTATTTCGAGAATCGGTTTTAGCAGAATAATTTGTAGCTAATGAGAATAGTATTTTTATTATTCGTTTATTGTCATACCAATTTTCTTCTTGCTCGAAGAAATTTTTAAAAGTTAGAAAAAAGTACTAACAATTGTTATATATGACAACCCTCTATGAAAATACTAATTTTTTTCTGTCTTAATACAAAAATTATTAAGGAGCCCATTTCCGTTCAATATTTTATCGATTCGTAGCAACAAAATCATTTTTATTTCATCATATTCGGCGTAACTGCTGCATAACGTTCCAAAATTTGAGTCGTCTATGTACATTATCTTTAGAAAACATTTAATGAAAATAACAGAAATTTCCGTAAAATTGCTTTAATAGATTTTTTTATAAATAATATTTACTCGAAAGGTAGAAAATGGGGCCTAATTGAACAAATTATTATTGCAATGAAGGAAAATAGAAGTTTTACAGACATTAGTACAAGAATTTTTCTTCTTCTGTAATGCGTTAATTTTTGCTTGGAAATTAAAAAAATTCATTGATTAAAGAACTAAGAACAACCGCAGTTTTATTACACAAAAGACCTCAAGAATATTAAATTTTTTAACTACTCACTTTTCCGGTTCTGGTGGTTAAATGAGAGTTTATGTAATTTATAAACTTAGGAATCATTAACATCGTGCTTTCTGGGGGCTTGTATTTGATGAAGACATGATTTAAATACAGTTTTAAAATTTAGTTGGCTATAGTAAATACATGTATATGCGAGTGTGTTTAATTTATAATAAAAAATATTAACAATAACTTATAATAAAGGTATCTGGGTCATATTATGGTCCTTTCTATGATAAAAACGTGTAACTAAAACGATCAGTACTGAGTAATAGCAGCAAAGATCATCTAATTCTGATTAATGCAACGATATCTAACAGCTTCCTCATCATATAAAATTTGCCTGATTTGTCCAGTCACTGAAGTCGTGCATCCCAGTTTCTCCCAACTGTAGAGTTCAAAAATATGTTATACCACGATTTACAACTTAAAACAATTATCCTACCTAATGCAGACATTTACCTCGCATCTCTTTTAGGTGAAATACCGGGTAGGATCCTAGTCAACCCTTGTCTACCTACCGCTACTTTCCACATCCCCTCTTTTCAGATCGGTTTACTTCAAATATAGAAAATGATATTAAAAAGAAATTCCATCAAATGCACTTGATCATTACAGTTTGATTCTATCTTATGCTTACTTTATTAATGGTCCACTGTTTATTCCTTTGACTTTACGATTGGCGACCTTCTTATTCCAATATTTTACAATTGTTTACTTTTATTTTATCTTCATGTAAGTTGCTCTTTCTCGTTGGTTTGTAAGCGTTCATTAGTTTAAATATATTACATACCAGCCAAGACACCGACATAAATTCTTTTTTGGCCAGATTTCCTAGACATTTGCTGTATTTCTAAATGAGTGGTTTATCCTGGTTTCAATATATTGGACAGAGATAGAAGAATTACCATTCCCCAATCATTACAGTGTGAATCATTAGGAACACGACGAAATGTTCATTGGTACACTGGAATCACCGTTAAATAAAATTGAATAACTCGCCACGGTTACTGCTCCGGAGGTTCAGCCTGTGTGGATGGTGAAAGTTGTTCCTGTGTTTGTTAATTGTCCACTACGACAAATCGAATATTGCGTAGCCGCGAAAAAGCGCGTTCCGGCCGGAATGGCCGCGCTGTTCTGCGGTCTCCTCCATCTGCACTCCCTGGCGGATACACGAGTATTAATTTTGCCCATTAGCTTAATGATAATAACGGCATATTTCTATCAATATTTGGAGAAGTGCGCCGGTGTTAATGCTATGCATGTCTCGCAATGGGACGTGGCGCGTCGGGATGGGATGGGAAGGGGAGGGAAGGGGGTGGTTAACATGGCGAAATAATTACTGGTCGCACCGTCCGGCCGCTTTGCTGATGGGATTACGGTATCGACATGATTGTTCCCCGGGAAGGGCGGGCGGGGGTGGTTCCTTCACTCCTAATTGCCTCTGACGTCATCCGTGTTTGGCAGACGCACATCACTGGCGCTCTCCAGTTGCTGTTAGCAAATACATTACAAAGGGGTGACATGATTGAAGTTGACAAGGTCTTGACTCATGATACTAGGCGAAATATAGCCGTCACTTGACACATCATTGACCAATTTCTCAGGAACGAACTGATCCGATCAATTTATTTACTGTGTACATCGTAAGTTATCAAATTCAATTTATAAAGTAATGTATTTTTAAAACGACACATTAAAAAATTGTCAACATTATTTTAAGCATATGTCCTTGTAATACGAAACTGTTAGTGCCTTCAACAATTCGTGAAAGTGGAACTTAGAATTATCAAAGGCAGGAATGAAATTAGTGTTTTCAGACTTTGTCAGTCTACGTGTCACAAGTCTGAACTATTGAATGTAAACTGAGAATTTATTGAATTAATGGTGTTATTTGCATAACCAGACTTTTGTCGTTGACGTCGCATAAATTAAGACGGTTGATATAAATCAAATTTCGAATATACCAATTTATTTCAGAAATAACATTTTAAGCCGTATGAGATAAACGTTTTACGAGTTTATGATCAAAATAACCCATCCGTATGATGAAACTGGTGTAACTTTGCGACGCGATCCCCCTAAGCGTCCTATAAAGCACGGAGTTTATGCGCGTTGTTGTTACGCCGACACGGTATTGCTGACGAAAGCCGCTTTCCAGAATAACGGTCTGGAGCTAACTAAGGATTTAGCAGCCGAGAAGTGATGAGGCATCGTTAGACCCTCTGTCTTTTTTTTTCGAGTTGGGGCAGGGGGGTTGTCGAGTGAGAAGTCGTCTCACTTAGCAGGAACGGGAGGTGCCATCCGGCGCTTTTCGCACTCTGTGAAAGAAATCTCCACCCACGTTCGTCTTTTCGCTCGCGTCGATATGAAATGAAAAATGCCGCCGTTCGTAGAGTATCAGACGGGTGCTGGATTCATTATTGGAGCGGCGCAAAACGCATGCAAGCCAGCTTTACGTGGGCCTCCAGGGAAATGGGATTAGAATCAAACAAGAACGATGCTCTTACTGAAATTAAAACTTTGCGTTGAAGTAAGCCAGCGGTTTGCGACACCGTTGCATGTTGAATTTTTTTTTCACTTCTCCATCATGGACTTATCATCCCCTCAGACTGACACTCCAGTTGACTGATTCTGTTGCTTAAATAACGATGCATCAATGGGGATTTACCAGGCCATTCAATAGCTTTCTTCACTGCCGGGATAAACTACGGTACTTCAGCTCTTAGGGAAGACCGACGGTGCTAAAAACTTCGAATCATCCCACAATATCCAATCGTGATGCACGAAAAACTCAGAGGACCCTTAAAATACATATTTTGTTATAGGATTCGTAGATTGAACGCTCTTATTAAACAAGGTAACCAAGTTACCATTGCATTGTATTTTTGAACACAATAAGAAATGTTTCTGAATTTAATATTTAAGATTAATTTTTTAGTCCAAGAACAACCACCATAGGAAATAATATATGAAACAATGAATTCTTATTATTACTATAAAATTACGAGTTGTAAAAATAACGTATTTATTTATTCGTTGAAAACAATTAACAATTTGGTCTATTTTTCCATGTAAAACGTAATTTATGTGGCTGTCAGTTTACTTAAAAAACATTACCCACAATTTTGTTACTTGATCTTATCATCAAACGTATTCTTCGATTTTTTATCAGCTCTGAAGTTATCAGGTTCGTAAAAAAATGGTTGCCGTAGGACCAAGTTAATTATTTTTGACACTAGAAGGCAAATTACTTCCATTTATTTGGTGTCCAATTGGGCCTGGATTTATATATATACACGGACGTGTTCTGTTAACACTTAAATAACTCTGAAGATTAATAAAATACGCTCATTATTTATAGTAGTGCCCTTATTACAATCTTTATTTGACGTCAATTATATTTTATTTTGCTTCCAAACATTTCCAAGTCAACGTTAAAAATTTGACCTGGTAACAGGATGGTTCAATAGTTTTTAAATTGTTCGGAAATTTTAACTAATCTTTTAATATTAAGTATCAGTCGGCTTTGTAACTAAACCGTTTCATAAGTATTTTCAAGGCATTTGTTTGAATTATTATGATCTGATTAGTTAACTACTTTCGTACATCTTTAATAATCCGCTTACAGATTACCACGGGAAGGGGACGACAAATAAAGTAGAGACGACGAAAAGTTCCGTAAACTTTTCTTATCAAAATGAATTCTTTCTTAACTCTCTTGCGACTTTCTTTACGCTACTTACGATATTAACATATTATTAATTTTTAAAATAACATTTGCCCGTCTGCGCATCATGATTGTAATTAAATTTTAGATGTATTATTATTAATTTCCGGTGGTACATAATTGATTTTAAGTACGCCATTATTGCATTTCAGAGTCACTAATATTCATTAAAAATATATTAATGACAAACAGGCTTCACAAAATAGTTTTTACACTGCGTGCGGTATTTAAAATGTAATCATTTATTTCTCTCTTCGCTTCACAGTTAGCGCAACAACATTCCTGGGAAACATGTCGAAATATTATTCTCGTTTCGTATTAAATTCAATTTGCAGAGACCCTGATTAATGCCTGTACAAATATCGCTAGTGAATGCCTGGTGCCGTTTTAGGAAACGCATTGCTGATATCCAAAGGATTTGCGTGACTCAAGCCCTGACATGTTACCAGCTGAATAAATTGGTCGGCCCAGAATTTCTGAAATGCCTCAGCACGACATCTGCAACTTACTCCTGCAACGCATACCAAATGCCTCGTAGCAGAGAAAATTATCTCTCGTCAGGAGAAATACCGTTTATTTGTTTGAGGGTTTACGTTTCTTAAATTAATTTTGCTATTATTGGATAATAAATATTCAGATCTATAAGCGTTTTTTTAAATTTCATTATAAGAATTATTTACA
This sequence comes from Eucriotettix oculatus, assembly GCA_034510155.1. Taxonomy (NCBI): domain Eukaryota; kingdom Metazoa; phylum Arthropoda; class Insecta; order Orthoptera; family Tetrigidae; genus Eucriotettix; species Eucriotettix oculatus. The sequence continues at coordinate 37,919,306 of CM067382.1, forward strand.
TTTTTATAGCGTATATTAAGTATAGACTGAAATTTTCTACTCGTCCTTTGTCGTGATGAAAAAGTGATTCTTTTGGGAGCGTGGGGTTATCTTAAATAATATTTTTGAACCAGTGGACTTCATTAACTCGCCCTTCATAAAACATTTTTTATCATAATTTATTTAGCAATCGGAATACAATTCTATAAACTAAAATGCTTACAGCTACTAACTACATTACTATAATATATATACAACAATATATATATATATATATATATATATATGACAAAGTACATGTATATAATACAATCTGTAACAACAATAAAATTGGTTCGTAAAAAAGGTTTCACACAAATTTCATTATGAAAATTAAATGTGATTTGAAATACAGCGCTCCATTTTGCGTCATAAAAAATCTGAGTTGAATAAGTATATGGCGTGACTTCATAAGACTTTCTTCAAGCTATAATATAATATATAATTACTATTCATAAAACATGTGAAACTTATTCCTCTTTGACACAGTCCAAAATTTGAAACTTCATTTAGCCAAAATCATTCATGTCCAGAATACAAAAAACCTACGTCAAATTCTGTTGTGCTGGAAGAAGAGACTAGAAGGTACCTGCAGACCGAAATTAAGAAAATGGTATGACACGCTGGCTGCCTACGCCGTAGGCGGAGAGAGAAACTGCCGGGACAGGAAATTATCATATGATAATATGCTGTATGATATATAAATATTATTGTATCTATGAAAGTTAATAGACCTATGAATAACACGGGTAACCTGAATATTTTATTATGAAGAAAAAATGAATGGGTGTAAACCGTGTAACAAATATGGAGTTTGTATTCGCTGTTTTTCGGAGTTGTTTCTTTATATAAATATTATGAAAACAGGGGAAGTACTTAAATTTTGCCCTCTGTTTGGTACAATCTTGAGTTTTTTTTGGCGTGAGAGGGGAATAATGAATGATAAATATTTTTCTGATCTAGGTGGGGTAAGTGGTTTTGTAGTTTTCGTGGAAGGCGACTGATAGCTTTTGAGAAACAATAGAATATAATGATGAACAACTAGAAAACCGTTGTTACCAACTACTTTGAAAAAGAACTTTATTTTTCAAGGGCGAGGGTTTAAGGGTGTGTGCAGTCATACACCGCTGATAAGTGTAAATCGCTTATTTGTGGCGGTTCGGCGCCTTTCCGGCGAAGGCGTGACTCTGCCCGCGAATATTCGGATTACGGAGTAAATGTGGCCGGCCACTTGACCGGTAAACAAACACGCAGCGAGAGGGAAGAATAAGGGGGCGCATCGACCGTCGCTAGGGGCGCAGCGGTCGCGTCACGTGGCGCGCCTGCGCGAGAACGCCACCCCTTGGCTTCCCCTCTCCACGTCATCCCCTACCCCTACCCCCACCCCTAGCCGGCGCGTCGCTGCGCCCGGGCCAGAGCAGCGCACCCAGAGCTCTCCGGGCAGCCAGCAGCCTTGCACCGCACCGTCGCCGCCGCCGCCACCGACGCCGACGCCTTCACCCCGCCGCACGCACCGTGAGTACGCTATTGATCCGCAGCGCACGCCTCTATTCATCCCTGCCGGCTGGACGGCGTGCTTTCCCGCCGTCGGAACGCCTGCACGCCGGTCGCAGACAAAGAGACGCCCGGGCCATCTCCTTAAGTAAATATCGCGATCCACGTAAATCGCTGACGAAATTTTCTCTTCCGCTCGACGATCGACGTCGCCTGGAGGACGAGAGAGACGAGGGGGTGGGGGTGGGGGAGTGGTTCGAAGGTGTTCAAACGCCGGGAGATTAATGGTAGCGCCGCCGTTCTGGGGTGGAAGGGGGAGGGGCGGTTCAATCCCTCCTGGAGAAGAGAAATCCCTCTGGAGACGTCTGCGGGAGCGCTTCCAAAAATCTTCGTGGATCGTTGTGATTGCCTCGTTCCAGACCTCCTCAAAATTGCGATAGGTGTCTGTACTTTAATTTCCGCTGCATGGGACATGGCTGGCGCGATCTCCGAGTCCCAACTGTAACTTTTCCTTCGCTTTGAGTTGTAACTTAGGCCGTCGCTGTCAACACTATTCCCAGGTGCGTTCAATAATATTACATTACACAAGCGTATGTGGCTTTTTGTGATACTAACACCTTTTCTGTAACAGACTATTTCTTTTATTTTCGCTTGATGATTTCCAGATCTGAAGTGATTACTGCGAAACTTACAAATGTTGATAATTGTATACGTGTCGATTACCTACACTCTCAAAATCTTAAAATGTAAAATGCATTGAATTCACGAAGTGAGATTAAATTAAAAAAAATTATCTTTTATATGTTCGTTGACTGAACCAATACGTGAAACTATTAATAATTTTACTCGCAGAGCTGAGAGTGCAGACTTCGATTGTAGCATGTTTCATTTATCTACCTTACAAAGCGCGTTTAAAGCTGTCCCTTCTGCATGACGTTGACTTACCTCTACGTATTGAATACACTCGTAACGACGCAAGTCCTGTGATACTTTCCCATCACGTTTATTCGTGTTACTACAAAACGGCTAATGAAAAGACTACCGTGCCGATTCTTGTCATCTCTCTTTAAGCTGTTCAAAAGGGGCCGTTATGGTTTGAAATTATATTGAGTTGCTACGTAGCGGTGAACTTCTCTTTGATGTCCATAGCCCAAATATCTGACAAACTCTTAAATGTCTGATTCAAATACAGTTTCATATTTTAAATGACTCCCTATTTTTTCCACTTGAAGTTTTTAATCTTGTACGACTTTATAAATAGTAACAACAAAATATTGCAATATTTAAAAAATTTATTTTACGTGCCGAAAATCCTATGCACGAGCTTGGAAAATTTTTATACTATTTAAATTTCTCAATTTCTGTACATGTAAAATTGGAGCCGAGCATTTCTTAATCATTATTATTTTTAAATATTTTTGTTGTATTTATTCACTGTAGGTAACTTTGTGAATCTCGTTACAGTTTTCAAAGGGCCAAAACTCAAATAATGAAGTTCTTTTGCATCGTGACGTTTATCAGAATATCCAGTTCGTGATTACTCCGTTAAAATTTTATTGAAATCCTGAATTGATGTATTTGTGTTGGGAGGTCGTTGTTTAAACTTCAGTACGTGCCGGTAGACCTTTAATTTCCGCCCTCGGGAGTAATCCCGTCTCCACTTCACCGTAAATTTTGTTACGTTACATCTATAGCATTTTAGTTTGAGAATATCTTCAATTCGGCTGCCATATCATGGCAATTTATCTTTAGAAGCCACCAGGTAGCGTGTAAGAACTTCGTTTTAGTTTAACGTCGATGAACTACAATAAACTATAAAAACTCTTTCCCATATTATCTTTTTACTTTCCAATAACAACACGTAATTAATTATTTTATTGGGGTAATATATGCAAACAAAATTCCAGATTTTTTAAGTGAAATTTGTGTAAATGAAAATCTTCTCTCATAATTGCAGTTAGTGAAATTTTTAAGCAAATTTTAGTGTATCATTTTAATGAATTTCAATTTTAAGGTATTGGTAATCGTAGCATACTTTACAAACGGTTTTTCACTCCTTAAACGATATTTTTCGCTCTGAAGGACCTAAATCTCATATGAAATGAACTGCTAGCAGTAAGAAGTGCTAAATGTGTCCCATTATTTACCGTAACCCATTTTATAAATTATAGAACATCTAAGAATGTTAGAAAGTCTATTCTTTGTCGTCCTTTACATGGATTAACAAGGAATTCCTTCTGAACCGTATTTCATGATATGAAGATACATTTAACTGTAAATGAAATAATTGAACTCTTATTTGAAATAACAAAGTCAATAAAACTCTGAAATTATTTTATGTTCAACGTAATCTCACTCTTAATTTCTTTCTCATTTAAATGTTAAAGCAACCAATTTCTTTTCAGTTCCACATATTTTCACGAGACAAAGCAGGAACAAATTATTAATTTGACAAATCTGCACTTGTTTGAAGTCCGATAGGAAATTACACTTCGCGAATGTAAATAGTTCATTCGTCAAGTGCGGTTGCTATGAAAATATCGAATTGAAATTTCCTTATTTGGGAATCATTTAGCAATTGATATCTAATTATGGCATTTATAGATGTTCGGTTTAGATATAGACCCTATAAAAGGGAATAAATGGTAATTTTGGTTTATAAACTATCGGAGCCTTTTTATGTTATTTGGTATTTAGGTTTAGTATAGTGGTGTTATTCGTAATATATGTTAATTGAGACAGTGCCGTTGTTAGTAAATTAGTTTACATTAAAATTGGGTTTAATTTACGCATACTATAGGTCTAAATATTAGCGGAGTTGTTATTGTATTATTTTAAGGATATTATAAATGATATTCAGAATTAATTTAGTTTTATCTAGTCTTGTGAATATTTTACCTTTACAGACTAAGAAATGAAATCTAAATGTAAACAATTTTCTGGTTCTTCACGTGGCAACACTGCTTGACGTGAATGTCAATGAAGTGTGTGTAACTTGCCGCAGACGGCTCACGTGGCAACGTTGCACCCATTGAAAGTTGTGCGAGGGGGAGCATTCCTGGCTCTTTGACAGCTGGCCCTCAAAGTCTAGTGTTTATTTTTTCCACGTCCTGTCAGCAAAAATGCATTTATGGACATGCCCCTATCTACGGTATACTCAAAGATGCATTTGCTGACGTGAAGTCGGTCTCTGCAAAAAAAATTCCTGTCGTAAACGGGAACGTCTCAAAATAAAAGGAAGTGGGATTTTCAATTCTAGTGGTATTGACAGGAAAAGGCTTGTAAACACAGTGAACATAATCCCATTACAAGTATCTGGAAACCCGTGTATGATTTAGAAACACGTGTCTACCTCCAAAATCATGTTGTTTCACCTTTAAGACCTAGAATTCTCCTGCAGGTAACTTATATGGCATGATTCGGTCGTGTAATTTGAAGAATGACAGTGCACTAGGAGTATTATTTGTTAAACAATTATTTCTTTTGCATGTGTAAAACTGCTGACTTTTCTATAATGATTATATAGTGAAATGAGTCGGTCATGAAAATGTTACAATAATTACCAAGTGCTCTTTGAGTTGCAATTGAATGGGTCGCTGTGTCTCTTTCCCCGAAGTTGTTCTATTCATACGTTCGTAGACGTATCTTTTAATGGGAAGTATTAATTCGTTGACACCATTTCCAGGGAAATCTCATAAATATGTATACGCGAGTAAGAATGAGCAACTGAAGATAGTAATGGACCTCGGCTTCCGGAACACCAGCTCTGCAACATTCACCACCACAGCGTTGCATATTAATTGCTCGTAATGGGAGGGTCGTGATTCGCTAAAACCACGTACACTTTACAGTCTGAGGCAAGCTTGTTTGTAGATCATCGCCTAGATTACAGCCATGGGTTCGTTTCGGGTTAAATCTCGGTTTGAAAAAATATTTGTTCTCCGTAAAATAATATTTTTCTTCCAAGCTACACAAACTTCGAAGAAATTATTCAGAAATTTCGGGTCACGCACATTATTTTTCTGTAGCTGTAAAAGCCTATTTTTCAAACGTCTCCGATTATTAATGATTTTTACAGCTCGTTTATAGGAATTTTAAATCTGCTGGCTCAAGTTGCCACTGAAATAAGAAAGAGTGTATGAAATTAAGGATAATTAGATTACGGTAAAGTAGTTAGAACTCTATGCAGTATTTGGAACGGAGTATTTTCACAAGTACCTTGAGTTAATTCTACATTTTACACGCCCGTCGGCCATTCTTGACCATTTTTGGGTAATTGTATTATGAATTTCCGAATCTTATTCAAAGCATTTTTTTTGTTACGTTGCGTTATTGATTACTAGTCGGAGGGACATTTATTCAAAAATAAACCCAGTGTTTAAGGATCCGCGTTTATCCAGCACAAAACATGAGGTAACTTAAAATGTTGAAACTTCATTTTATCCTACATCATGAAGTAGAGCTATAAAAATTATTAGATGTTTATAAGTAAGTTGTTCAAAAAGAAGAGAATTATATAGTCATCCATTACGGTAATATAATAACCCTACGTATTTCTAAAATGTTTGTAAGAGTTGAATATCCTTTGGTCATCAGCCGTCTTTTCCTAAATTTGGTTAAGCAACATCAAGCTTAACAATACTCACGTAAAATATTCATATTTATAATTGTTGTGTTAAAATTTCCTTTATTTACAGAGAGTTTAAACAGTTGCGTCTAAACATAGATTTTTTTCTGAAATCAAAGGCAAACCTGAAAAATAAATCACAGTATTTGAACTCTCCATGGTTCGAGAAATGTGGAAATAATTTATAGTTTCATTTATGTTCAAGATTTATATGCAGAATGGTATTGCTACCCTTTCCTATCATCACATACCCTGCACACGTGCAACCAAAGGAAACTGGTCTTGGACATCACCTGCTCACCTGCTGGTGCAGTACACGTTTATTTCTGGTTTTTAACTGCCCCTACCTCATACGCATACCTACATTTATTTCTTTGTTAGCTAAAAGCTTTCATTTTAGAAGCGTGCGTCTGTCTCGAATTCATTTATTTCTGCTTGGATTATTTCGTTTCTAATTCCAAAATTTACGTTCTTTCACTCTACAACATTCTCACTTCGCTAACTTCCGTACAATACTGAAAGTATGCGTTATTAGGAAAGCAACATAGAAAATTCTCTCGTTTTGCATTTTGTGCTTCATTCCCTACAATTGACACTATCCACCCTTCCAAGTCATCAAGATTCCCGTTTCTTTTCCATTCCTCTATCGTCGCTTATTCTTAGTGTAATGGGTGATGATATACTTCTAGCTGAGCTTCCTCTGTAAATATTCCGTAATGATAGCTCTGCAATTATCGTAATACACGTATCCTGTCCTCCGTAGATCTTTTCTGCTCCCTCCATCATTGAGTAATTTTCTTTCTATCGCGTTTTCGTTTCCCTTCACCCAAGTTATTTTTGTCTGTTGGTCTTTATTTTTGATCCAGAGATCTCTTTCCTCAAAGGTACAAGTTGTCTTTTAATAAATCCATATTGGCCCCGTTTCCCTTTCCTCCATCTGTGCAGTTCTTATTCTTTAATTTGACGCTTAGAATTTTCTGAGATTGTGTTCCGTCCTCGCTATTCTTCTTCCGAGTCCATCCTTTGACTGCAGATGAAGTGTGTCCGATGGCGAAGACGAGCGCGGTTCGACGCTACCCTGGCGCTCCAGGGGTGTGGCAGCCATTGTTGCCCAGACTAATGGTGCGCTTATCTGCCTCCCCAGCAACTGCCATTGTCGACTTTTGAATCGATCACGTCCCAAATTGCCACTCCCTAACGTGCGAGTCAAATACCCTCGCGGGTATAAAAACATTGACAATACATTTTTCGCAGCGACGTGAACCACTTTAAATTCCCTTACACTGCAGTCGGCGTTCTCGTGTCAGGTTCATGCTATTGTTTCTTCCACAATGCAGTATCCATTAAAGAAGAACTGCTCACGGAGAAGTTGAGGAACTCAAACAAAGGAGCTATACGTTCTAATTTTAATTATTTTTTTCGATGAGGGGTCTTGGTGTTCTAACGATCTTTCAAATTATAACATTTTAATGATTCTGCGAAAAGTCAACGTTATTTATACTTCTGCTCGGCATTATTAAATTATAGTATGCTATTAAGGAAACCATCACAGTCGGAAATCATAAGCAATTACAATGCAAATGGCGAGTGATCTGGCCTTTACTGCAACCTGGAGACAATTCTTCTTAAGCCTCGAAGCCGAAAAGCACCATTATTAGGTCTAAATAACATCCAAAAAAATTTAATAGTTTTCCAATATCGTGCCAAGCCCAGGCTTATTTATTTTATGGAAATTTGAAACAGACATTGTATGTACTAACAATAACTGTTTTATTTACATTAAATATCGATATGACGGAGGAGGGTTGAAAAAGAAAACTTAATAAAATGGTCAAACTGGTGGAATATGTAACCAACGGGACTGTAAAAATGGTACAAACCGTTTCACAAACGGTCAGCCAAGTAAAGCACCACGACTGCCATAAACCAGTTTATGTAACACTGCGGTTTTATTTTTAACGCAAACTAAATTTTAATTTTAGTACTTCAATTCTAAAAATAAATTTAGCTATAATGACTTGCTAATTTTTATTTAATAAATCTGCTTGTTGCTTATTATTAATTTGTTTAGTAATATTATATCTAATTATTAAGCATACTCAGTTCTTGGGTTAAATTTCTTACTTATGAGAAATAAGGGGTAGGTTTTTGTGTTAGTTCTCTATGTTCGACTGTACTGTAATGAAAGGTGAGCGCGTGTGTGTTTCTTTGTATTTGGATCTGGATGCTGACCTGGTTTTGCGGGGTTTAGTGGATGGCGGGAGAGCAGCTGGCAAAATCTCGCCCTTCCCCTCTTATCCACTATTGTCATTCGTGCAGCGGAGTGAACGGGTTCCTCGTCACCTAAAATGAGCATGCCTTTATTTCAAATTACACGGGGTTATGCTGTCTGGCTCTGCCAAGATATTCACATTGCCGTGCCAAATAACACACTTTTTGCTAGCATTTTATAATCATTGAAACAGACCGTAACGATATTTACTATTTATTTAAATCCAGGGCCCTACCATTGAAAATATTTTATCTGATATTAACATAAATGAACAGTGAAATATTAACTCTGTATTTCTTACCCAACCTTTTTTACCAATTATTTGCAGTCGTGTGAGACTTTTGAATACAACGCTGACCTTATGACATACGTGAGGTAAATTAATTAGAAAGAGTACAGAATTTAGCTCAAAAATTGAACATTGGTGTGGTCGAGAAGAAGTAAAACTTGCTTTTAATGCCTTTTAGCAAATAAGTGGCATTAATTCGACTGACTTAAACGGAAAGAAATAATCATAACTCAAAAAGCCGCAAAACAAAGTAAAGGTCAGCTTGTATAGGAAATTAATTTATCAGAGAAAAACTGTTGAGTCACGTCTGAAGACTGTTCAAGCTCCAATGATATTGAAATAAAAAAGTTACAAACTAAAAGATAAGAATGGAAAATTTTGACAGGACCCGGGAATTGAAGCTGGGACCTCCCGCTTATCGTGCGGTTGCTCTAACCATCCGAGATATTCCAGGTCGACCACCAGATCCGATGCCACAGTCCTCCACTCTTGTAAACCTAAGATCGGCTCACCTACAATTTATTAACCGTATTCTTCTATCCCTTAACTCGAAAATTAGTGAAAAAGGACATTGTTTAAATTCATCAAAGGTACAAAGATATTAATTCCAAGAAAGTCTTCTTTTCTTCTTCAATTAAATTGTAGGTGAGCCGTGTTATTTTAAATAAATAATTTTTTATTATAAAAATCAATTTTGTTCAGGACCAACTAAAATTTTCAACTGGAAACCTGCAATACAATTTTCACCATAATATCCTATTTCAAATTGAAAATATCCCATGCATAAACACTTGACGAATGACTAGATAAAAAATATTTTTCTCTCAAAAAGCCCGCAACTGTTAATTTTTACGAATTGTAATTCTGACACTGGCAACAGAATAATTCCACAGCTTTGTTTACAATATGACGCCCGAGAAAAAGGTCTTACGTTTATTTTACTGTTGATTTAATTTTTTAACTAATTTTTTGAAATATAATACGGTTTCCAGTAGCCGAAAGCTCTTGACTGAAGTCATTGTAAAATGGATTATAATCGTAAACACTTGGCATGTATTTCGACAGAGTCGATTTAACTTTGTACTTTTTTAAAGTTTTGAGTTTTAAGATGTATCTTCTATAAGAAAAATGTAAAAAGACTTCGCACAAAGAATTCTGTTCGAAAATTAAAAAAATTAGAAGTAAAAAATTGGCATTTAGTAGAGAAGTAGTCGGTAATCAATTTTATGCTCTCGCAATCTTAGAAACATTCTTGTTTATTGTTAGATTTTAGTTTTAAGGGGCTGATTAAGTAACCATGCACTATGTTGTAAAAATGAACCTTTGTATAAATTATGACCTATTAACTTGAACAGAAAAAAATTAACTCTATAAATGTTCACAAGAATTTTGCTTTTATATTCATTGCATAATTTATCAAATTAAACTAGGTATAATTTCATTTAAATGATTCAGAACTTTAGGTGACCGGCAATATTAGTGTTTGATCGAGGGAGTTTTATCGCTACGTACAGGGCAGTATAGTCGTCGAGTTATACTCGTTGGCTCCCAGCTTTTTCTATTCGTTTTATAGCCTTGAACACAGGAAAACCTATCAGTTTTTTTTCATTTTTTTGTCCTGTATAAATTGTTAGGAGCCCTTTGACTTGGTGGTCAGTAATTGCAAGCGCCATTGTCCGCGGTTCGTTTTCGGCTGTCTTCTGTGATATATGAGTTGTTTTATGCGAGAATTGCAGTCTTTATCGAGCAGCAGCACCTCCCAGCCACCAAATGAATGAAGGCGTGCTTGTTAATGTCGACGGGTTTGTATGGAGGCGTTGAAAGGCGTGACTTGGAATAATCGTCACGCGATGTGCGCGCACCTCCCTCCACTTTATCATGAGAGAGACGTCACATTGCGTGAGTAGGCCAAAAGTGGATCCGTGTAAAACTACCGGAAGCTTGTCCCCGTGCCTGTTTGGTGACGAGGTATTTCTCAGTCCCTAAAAGCGACTGAAGGAACTTAGCCCTAACTGAAACAGAACACGTATATCTGATGTGTCAATATCGTTATGGGCTTGTCTATATATATTTAAAAACTATTTTGAAACAAAATATTCACGATGAAGTAATGTTTGATGAGGATTTCTTGAAACCATTGTTCGCTGCATTATCTTACGCCCTGAATGACGTATATACTCTGATAGTCTTACAGCTCTTTGCTCCAACACTAACTTCTCTTAAAACCATTGAAAAGTCTATGTACAAAACAGTGTCTACTTGTAAATGTACTTCACAGGCTTCTCCCATTGCCAATAATTGCTAAAGATTCTCATTCATTACCTTATCAGTGTGTTCCACACGTCTACTCGTTTCAGTCTTTCCAATCGTTCTGCATTTGCAACAATAGAACAGAAATTATTTCAGAAAAAAAACTTTCAAGGTTAAATACTGAAAAGTTTTACTTCTTGAGTGGACTGTTGACTCTCTTGTATATAAATAGAAATGTTTTGAAATGAAAAATTTACAATTCATAAGATACGAATTGAAAAATGTCCTAAACGTTCTTACGCCATTGATCAAATTCCGATGAAAGATTAGTCAGCTGTAAACCTTGCCCCACGAAATGTTTCTGTCGAGCTTTCAAGGTTTCGAACCCTTTCTTTACAAATTTCAGACCCCTTAATATTCAAAAAATATTAACAGATACAGCTACAGTCGCCTGGAAATTAATGAATTAATTGAAAATATTTAATATAGGTGACAAGAGCCGTTACAGCATAGCTTATAGTAAAACAGTAAAATTGATTTATATACCTTAGTAACATTTTTAACCCTCCTATTTGTACGATTTTTTGTATCTCTGTTTATGCATAAGAACTGGTTCTTACTTTTCTAGTGTACCACGTGTATCATGGAGAATTTATAATTCTTTAAATATTTAATTTTTAAGTATCTCTCATTCTCCTGATGTACCGGTAACAAAGGAGGAACGTTCTCTTACCCGTTAAATCTCCCAGTGGCCAAGAAATTGGGGTGAACTAATTAATTTTCCCGGCTGATAGAAAGAAATACCTCGATATCGCTGGGCCAGTTCAATACTTTTTTTCTTTTGGCATCTTCCACTCCATTTCTTTTTATATTACTCCTTTTTTCAGTTTTCTCTTTGTCCTGTTCCTTCTAACGTAGTCCTAAGGCACACAGTCGAACTGTCGTAAGCTTGCAATTAATAATGTAACACTAGTTCTATTTTAATATGCTTCTATATAAATAAAAATGAATGTTATTCGTCGCTTTTGTGTTCCTACACCACTCATCCGAGCTTGGGTCATATTAATAGCTGAAAAATTAACAGTGAATTTAGAACTCACTTTTTATATTTTTTTGAGCAATTTGGAAGTTTTTGAGTCTATAACAGTCAGGACCCTGTTATACTGCTTAATTTGTACTAGTACTGTACTAATTATCACAATACATTTCTGTTAAATAATATTTCACTTAAAGTCAATTTTTGTAAAAAAAATATATGCAGATCAATTGAACGACCAGTTTACAATCACAATCCAAGTTTTATTCTTTAGTACTAAATGTCGTCCTCGTTTTTAGGACTTTTAATCAGGTACAGTTCTGTTTTGACTGCCACGTCATTTATATATTGATTCAGTAATTTTAGCTTACGTCAACCTCATTGCTATAAATGAGCAAAGTGGATAGCTTTATAAACTCGGTGGTTTTGGGCTAATTATTTTCAACTGTGATAATATAGAACATTTTGGTGTTTATTATTTCTTTCTCCGTGGCTCTACAGCCCATTAAGGGCCTGGGCCTACCGAGTCGACTGTGGATTGTCATCTTGCATGAAACATTCCGAATTTGTAGTGACGCGTGGTCAGCGTATCGATCCTCCAACAGTCTTATTCCCGGTCTTCTCGACCATGACGACAAACATCGAAGCTCATGCCACGATTCGAACCCGGGACCTTTGGGTTGTGAGGCAGCAACGCTAGCCACTACACCACAGGAGGTCAGCAATTTATTATTATAATCATCTAAAGAAACAGGAACGCGATTTTCTAAATGCAGTTTGTTGCTTACAGACCGTAGAGGTACTAAGATTTGAATTAATGGACTACAGTTATTATCGCGTTGTGTTTATTTTTGTGAAATTCGTTGCTGTGAAGTGGTAACCGCTGTGGATGCGGGAAAGTTTCAAGTCGTGGGCGGCAAATGCTTCTCGCTGGTGACGTTTGCAGGCCTCGCAAGACAAACTAGATCCGTCCCATGAATAACATAGCAGCCCACGGCGGCCTAGCTTCATTAAAGCGACCACAACAGGATAGTCCGCACAAGTATTTCGGACGAACACGCGTTGTGGTCACGCGTGTGCTGTTGTGCGGTCTGGAGGATTTTGCGGCGGCGAAGCTCCCAGGGGTTGTTGCGGACATGCTAAAGGAGGGGGAGGGGCAGGGGGACAACTCTTCATAACGTACTTCAGACGGATCCAACTCGGATTCCAAACTGCAGTTTCGTAGCGTAGCTTGCCAAGACAGGTGCCCGAATCTAGGGCACGGCCATTACACTGGGCGGAGAGAAGTCACATAGTCATAGCCTAGCTGAGCCTTTGCATAAATGCTGAATACGGTAGTGCTTGTATTGGCTTTCGTTCGTATTTTATAAGGCGTACTACAGAGGAGGTGGTCACATCTGTCCACAAAAACCTGCGCAGCATTACCTTTTTTATATGTTACAATTTAGCCAAATTTACTTCCTGTACCTCTAGCAGCTATACGAAAAAGCTTATTTTTTCAACACACAAAACTATCAACTTACTATTACAGATGGAATGTTCGAGCGGCAAGTAACAGGGCTCCTGCCTGTTTCAGAGGCTTAGAAAATTCCCTATTCCCTATTCACGTCGTATTATTCTTGACTTTTGTGTAATTTATTTAGCATATTATTTCAAAATACTTAATAAATGATATAAACTATTAAATAAAGGCGATACCAAGCAATCTATACTTAACTGTACTACAGACTCAATATATATTCTACGTTTCGTACTAATGGAATGAAAGAAAATTCATAGGTTATATTATAATTGTTGATCATATTAATAGACTAAATTTTAGATAGCATTATTTACAAAATTCAAACAGTAGGATATCATTTCAGAACTGTTGATTACGAATAATTAATTAAAACCTGAACTCTACAGTCAGACTGAAGATATGGATATGAGAGGAGCATAAATATAAATTAGTGACTCACATCCAGTGGCATTTCTATCAGAGTCTAGCGCTATTTCATATCTTGGGGGTGGTGGGAACACAAGGGGGGGGTGGCGGGGAGGGGGGTGGGGGGGGGTGAGGGGACACTCTCTCTATATTCTTATATTACACAGACACACAACCTAAGGTGTGTGGAGGAGTGTGGTGAGAGTGGTTATGCACAGCTTGGGGGTGGAATATACTAAGGGTTGATCTCTGTATTCTCTTACACACAGTGACAAACATGAGAAGTTAACACACACGTGTGAGTGCATTAGGAGGGAGGTGATGTTAGACAGTTTAGGTTTGATGTGTGTGAGAGAGGGGTGTTGTGTCTATACTGTGTGGTGGGTGGGTGGTGGTGTGGGAAGTGGGGGGTGGTGTGTTATTTTGGTGTGGGAGAGGTGATTAAGTTTAGTGTTGTGGGTGGTGATATCTGGGGGAAGGTTGTGGTGTGTTTGTTGGGGGGAGGAGTTGTGTGGTTTTTTTTTAGTGTTTTGTGTTATATTGTGGGGTGTTGTAAATGATGAATTATTTAGTGATATATGTATAAGGTAGTAGTATTAATTTATTATATTTATATTAGAATTAATTTTATATGTATTCATTTTACTAATGCGTCTGGTTGCAAATTGTGATAAATGGTCGAAATTTTCAGGTCCATTAATGAATTTACTGTAGTGAAATATTACTTAATGTGTCTATATAAATTATGGTAAGAATGGAGTTGATAATTTGCTCGTGGTAACGATCCGCATTTGTCAAATTTCCGGATTTTTGGAGTTTTCGTGAAATTTATTTAGAACGTGTCACAAAAGGGCTTGTGGATTTCTAGCTCCATATTTACATGTTATTTGCATATTTTCCAACTCTCTTTCTGAGAAATCGAAACCTTAGCAGAAATTCTCAGTGTATTTCATTATCCATTCAGAACGTGATCAATATCCAAGCAATGACCGAAATACAATACACTGGAAAATTTGCGTGAAACTGAACTTTCAAGCGTGTCTTCAATCAAGCAATGATAATGAAACTATGAAATTTCTCAAATGGACAATTATTGCAGTTTTATCATTCCATAATAGATTATACGTCATGAGTGAGGATTTGAAACTCCAAACGGGTCTTGTGCACAATTCTTGAATACACTTATTAAATAGTTAATTTAATGCCACGTTTGTTTTTATTTATTCGACTTCATTAATGTTAAATTTTTGTTCAAAGGCTGTAATCTTCAGATTTTGTTGATGCATGAATGGTAACCATCAATATTTCGTTTCTCAGGTTACTTTTCTGATTGGAGTACTTTGTTAGTAGCATGTTAGTTTTTTATGGAGGACAAGAGCTTCTCAATTAAGGTCTTGCACTATGTAAAGTGCATTAATGAAATCCGTAGAAAATCGTTTTTATGTAAGCCGCTCACTAATAAATTCGCAATAAACTGGAGTGTCTCCTGGTGGGTGGAAAAATGGTCGGAAAGTGTCACAGTATGGGAATTTGAGTGGAGAAACTGGAAGCCGATGTTGCGTGTTGGTTTCCGTGGCCACTCCAGAGGGACATTTGAATATTTCAGCAGCTGTCCCGTTGTAACTTTATAGTGGTCTCCCGTGATTGCCGCAGATGCTATCTATAAAACGTAACGAGATTCACAGCCCTGGAGCTGGCTGGCGCTTCGTAATTAAACTCGTCTTGATGTGCACTTTTCTTTTAGCGACGAGGGCCAGGGAATATAAAGTATCCTGTAACCAGCCGATGCAGCAAACTTTGGCGGATTTTATGTACAAATCCCTGACCGATATAAAGCAGTTATGCGTCTCCAGGTTTATGTACCGAGGGGTTGCGAAGATTATTTTTTCTTAAAATATGGAAATGAAACCTACTGTAACTTTATTCATAGACCGTTACACACGGAAGACGGAATGTCCCCTGAAATTAATTTTGAATAGCAACAACTATGATGATTTATGCAACGTCAGTTTATTTATATTCATTCCTCATCGATGCCAACAATAAAAATATTTTTAACATCAGAAAAAATATTCAACTCAGTTGTGATGGAAATATATGTACCTTAATTACAAGGAGTTGATTAATCATGGTGAAGTGTAACTATAGTGCCTCCAGATGAAAGACATCTATTATTATTTAATTGAAAACTAACCTTTTTATATTTAAATGAAACATTCTGTATTTCTAAATTTTTGACTAGTTACTTGATGAAGTCCACAAATATGGACGAGACGCCGTAAATATACTAAATAAATATAAAACATTTCCTGACAATTTGGCTGTCTTGCTTATTAACTTATTTAAACTGCTTATCAGGTCATTTCTTTATTTAAAAAGCTATTTATTTTTCAGAAATTTTCTACGTTTTTGCCATATTCATTGTTTTATTGAAAACCGTATAAAATTTGAAGTAGTAGACTGGAAGATTTTATGAAAAATTAAAAAGGAGACATTCCAAGTTTATTGAAGTATCACTGTTCTACTTCATTCGGTGAAGAATGTTACAGCGATTATCATAATAGAAGTTTTTGTTGTGGTATTCAATCCTAAGACTAGTCTGATGCAACCCTCCATGCTAACCTATCTTGCACAAGTCTTTTCATTTCCGCATAAGTACCATATCTGCCTAGTCTGATTAGCATATTCCATCCTTTCCCTTCCTCTTCTGTTCTTACCCCATACACGTCCCTCTAATGCTAAATTTACAAGACTCTCATGTCTCAAAACGTGGCATATTAATCTATCCCTTCTTTCGTCAAAGTCCTCCTATTCTGCTTAGAACATCATAATGGATATAGGTACTTAATTCTGAAACTGTTGGTTTGAATTTCTGTGATCAGAGAAGTTCATGTGAAGTAAATCGTTAGACTTATGATCTCTCAAAAACCTTAGGACAATTTAGAAAACATATACAAATAAATGATGTACGCGTTATATCACTGAATTCAGTAACTATAGAAATTTTAATTATTTTTTCAGTTTTACGATTATACAACTGAGGACCGAGTGCCCTATGGACATTTTGTTACAGTAATTTCATTTTAAAATGGATGGGTAGAACCTGACTTGTATTGTCCGTCTGTTTCAAAAATTAATTCTCTATTATACCTTTAAGATTTTATTAATTGATGGACTTAGTCTGCGTAGACTTCCTCTGAAGATAAACTTTGTGATCTCAAAAAGCTTTTTTTAAATTTTACGGTTTTGAATTTTACATATTGATATTTTAAATTTTATTAATCTATTTGATCATTTCACTATTCAAATTTTTATTTTTAAAATCTGAATTTAAGTTCTTTCATCACTTTAGACCAACGCCAATTTTTACGTGTTACATCTTTTAACAAGTAGTAAATGAGAGGAAGTTTGTTGTGTAGTTGTAAAAATAATCAAGGATCTATTTTGTGATTTTCTTAATTCTCGTCTAAATATTAAAATAAAATTTATAAGTCGTTCTTCCTTGGTTCATCGCTTTGTTTCCTCCTGGTCGATACTTCCGTTTCGCAATCCTTAGCTGTTCTATGGATAAATTTATTTCTCTCCTTGTATCCATCAATCCTTTTGCTCCCGCCGGTCTAAGAGGAAATGCCACTTAAACTTTGCGACTCTGCATGCCCTCGTTCGGTATTTCATCCTCGAGTGCTCTCACTCAGATGCAATTGGTCGCGCGGGGAAACTTGTACGTAGATCTTCCAATGTTTCAAGCACTACAAGATGCAGCGCCGTGTTGTTCTGGTGTTGTGTACTTCATTAGTTATCCTTATTTTCCACAAGTGTCCTTTGCCACAATGGCTACGTGTGCATCCGCCCTGACGGGGTAATGGGGGATGGAGGACGTCCGTCGGTACCTGTCCGTAACTGCATATTGGATTCCTGTGCGTGTCCGCACCGCTGCGTGTCCCCATCAAGATGTCTTCCAGCGCGCTCGTAAATGCGGTGATTGCATCGCGGCGGAAATAATGGCAAACAGATAAGCCACAAACACACCTGCGGCGAGCAAATCAGGCCGTCCTCATTCACAAAACTGCACACGGACGGGCTGGACCTGCCATCGACATGTTAAGATAAAGTCTGGTGCTGTCACTCAACTCTACGCGTGCAAGGCGGACAACTGTAATTACGCGTCAAAACGACCTTTCATTTTACACTTCATAAAAGTTTCAACTCTTCAAGCACGGAACATTGCAAATAAGGATTAACATGTAATTAAACAGAAATATTGACAGAATCGAACGTGCAGTTTCAAGATGAACCTATATAGATTTCTAAATTCATCTCCTACGATGCTATACATTGGATCTCCAAATTCTAAGTGGTGTAATTTTTTTTCTAGGCGACCTAATGAAACTCGAACAAATTACTTTGCCTTCTAATCAAGGATACGTAACATGATTTAAGCCAACCTAGGAGCGCTATGCTCGATCGAGCCGAGATTCACAGTTTTCGATTTGCTATATGTAAATGTCCTCGGTCGTTTCTCTACCACACGCGTGACATTTTTTACTTGATTGTGCAGCGCACAGTATCCACCCCCTACAACCCTCACCAACCCGCAACGCTTGCATATTTATGGCTTGCGGTAATTGAAATTTTAAAGGTCATTTCGAATTAAAATCTGCTTCTGAATAGACCCTTTTTGTAAGTTTCGCCCTTTGGGTTGTGTCTCGCGGGATTAAAACAATAATTCTAACAGAGAATTTTCGGCTAACGTCACTAATGTGCCTTTTACACACAACGGCTTATTCACACTTCTAAATTAATCGGTGATTCATATCGAAACTTTTCAGCATTTTTATTAGGCAGCTAAGGTTGAGCTGCGTATCATTACCATTTTTAAGCACCTGACAAAAATAACAAGGATTCTAATTAGGTGATGTATTATTGATATTATCAATTTTGTTTATTACTTATCATTTTAGCCTGGAAAACTTATTTTATCATAACCAGCGGTATGACTCACTGTATTTTAATCAAGAATACAAATCTCCTAGTACGTTGAATAAGCACGCTACCTTAACGGGAGTTGAAGCATCTCCCGGTTCACTAATGGAGTCAAATATACAGGCCGCGAAAAATACGACATGCACCTTAAGTGAGTTACAAATTCTTCCTCTAGGCCTTAAAAGAACATTTATATATAAGTAATATTATTAAAACGCCATATAGTGTTTTTATTAACGCGGCACTTAGTAATAATGGCATGTTGTTATAAAATATTTTATATACATTATAACTATAGACTTTTAGGTTATCAAGTAATTCCATTGAAGTGTCTATGTCACCACAAATAGTCTATTGAAAGCAGTTTATGGAAAACGGGACGATTTGAAGCTTATACTATAGTTCACTCTATATTAAAAATAATTTTAAAAAACCATCAACTCTTCCATAGAAAATTTTATATATTATGTCTAATTCCATTAAATTCTTATCGAGATTATTTCGTCAGTCAAGTCTATTATATTTGGTATTTCAGGACATAATTAGGCAAAAGTTAAGTTTAAAAGCTGTCATGATTCCCTGAATATGTCATGGTAAATAAAGGTTCTATATAAAGAGACATAAAAACGTACTTATTTAACAATAGTATTTTTAAATTATTCATCCGTGTTTATTAGATGAATAAATACGATATTAGCACACTGCAAACAAGTCGACACCATGTTTGAAATAAATATCTTATTTTTTAGTATTCTCTGTGCCTTATTGCTTGGAAACGTCACAACTTCCGGTGAGGACACGTTGGTATATTTTTCGTTTCTGAGTTTTTGAGCCCGGCGATGCCCGGGATATTAATGCTTAGTTAAAACGGATATTTTACTAAGTTATGATACATTTTGTTTCTCGCGAAACGGGACGCATTTACACAGGCTACTTAAAGGCATAATAAATCCTGTCATTAAGGTACGACGGATAAAAATAGTGTCGCGGAAAACACCGTTAAAGTAATTGACTCTGAAAATTATTTATTTGACAATGTTGCTGAATTTCAGGCCGCAAATAACCTGTGTGCAAAATTTGGTAGATATTGCTTCACGCGGAACATCGATACACACAAAAACACATCCGAATTTTGAGCTCTATTTCACATAAGCAGTGTAATTTATTTTTAATAATAAGATATTTGATCCGTGTATTCGTTCTGTTTATCGCGAAAAAATTTGTAAATTTAATATAGGCTTTATTTAAGTAATAATACATTTTATGTTCTTAGAAAATGTACAAAATTGTTTATCTCTCGAGTTTCTGCGCACAGGCTGCGGCATATAAAAGCCACGCGTTGGGTCGCTCACGGTTTATTTTATTTAAGATTTAAAGGAGACATAGTAGGATGTATACTTCATAAGGAAGTTTGGTTTAGGCAAAGTGGAATGGTAAGGCGAAGAGAGCAGTGAGAGGTTGTACGGGTTGTACAGTTATTATCCTCTTCCTCTTAAAAGATGTTTACTCTTAAATATTCAGTATATCGCTCCTTCCTCTCTTTATTGCAGTAATTATTTGATGTCTGCATCAATTTATTTTTCTCTTTAACAAATTAAGTGTAGATACTTAAAATGGTATATTACTCCTAAAATTTGTGATCGGAGCAGAGTTCGTGTAACTGCAAAGTTGTAGTTTCAAAGCCTATGTAAGTGAAGATATGGTGTAGTTTTCCCGCAGATAGACATATTATGGTGACGGATCTCGCGACCTATTTACACGTCAACGATACCATCCCGGGAATGATAACGTGTTACACGTCTGGAGTTCGTGTCGAAAAAGAGAAAATGTCAATCGGCTGCAGCAGTGGAGTGTCCTATTTGGGCAGCACTTGACTGGTAATAATTGGTGACGATTGCAATAGAGACTGGGATCGACCCGAAAGCGCCACGAGGACCAGAAAGATGTCGAGTAGTTGGGAAACATTGCCGGCGCATTGATTCACCCGCCGCGTCGCTCTGACAGTAACGCATAGCTACACGTCTATTTCCCCCGTATAATTTATACAGACCCTATATTCCTCGGCATAATCGCGCGCTTCTCTAGCCATCGGGGCCGTATGTTACGTCACGACATGAGCGCACATCCATCTTGTGCAGATTGCTGACGTCACCATTCCTCGGGGCCATTAATATCTGCAGTGCGGAATGCCATTGGCACCGGGGACCAAACAGTTCGCCCTCAAACAATTTCGTAGAAAAGCCCGTGTCACAAGTTAGCCAAGGAAAACTTCCGCCTCGAGATAAGTCTTTTTGTAGTCCGCGCTTGGCGTTCCCTGACTCGGCAAAGTTCTGATATCTTCTTCACCGCCAGAGAGAAGTGGAACTTATATTTTGTTAGCAGAAAAAGTAAGCTTGAATGAATTCACATGCATCTTTAAGAGAGATGACAATCTACAAAGCGCTTCATAACGGGAAACTAAAGTCTGGGCCGTAGAAAAATGTTTTCTTTATGATACGCACTGAAATAAATTTCTTAGACTGACACTGCGGTAAAAGACAAAACTGTGCTAAATGATCCAAATACACATTGCCTACCCTCAAATTTCAATTTGTTACTGGTGATTATTCATAAACAACTATCAACACGACTATTACCGTTAACTTTTAACCATTAGTTCTGAATTCGTTGATTATGAGGGAAGGTCTGTTATCAGTATTGAGAATAGTTTATTTGTTGTTGTACTCAATCCTTTGCTTATCCTGGTTAATATTTGAGAAATTACTTCCTTTTACTTGTTAATGCCTCCACTAGCTTTTTCTCCCAGTGCAAATACTTGCTAAAAATTATCATTTATTATTTTATCCACAACTCCTAGTCTACTCTTTTCTGTCTTTCAAATCGCTCTGCTTTTGCATCCTTAGAATCTTATATTCCACACACATACATTCAGAAAAATATTTCAATGTCCAACGTTTTACTTCCTGAAGCGGACTGTTGACTCTCTTCTATATAAATGAAAATGTTTTTCAAATGAAAATTTTACAATCTATAAGATAAGAATAGAAACTTAAGGAGTTTTGAAAATTTTAATAACCACCTCCTTCAATTGAAACGAAGCCTGCAAAGCAGCCTGCTTTATTTGGTTTCTAATCATGTAAAGATTTTAGTGCATTTAGTTTTTCCTAAAATGGTTTATGAGTGATCAATTAATAGTGTTGGAATTATATAAAATATATTAAGTACAAAATAAGAAACTAATGAAGTTTTGTTTGTGACTTAGTAAGATATCTACGTCTTTAACAGGATTATTACCAAATAGATCGAATTATTTTTTAATCAAAAACTTTTAAATGTTTAGGAGAGTCAGAAGGTGTTACCTTTCCGATGTTAATATAGTGGTTCTTAGATATTTTTCTAGGAAACCTTTAAAAAGACGGTGTAATTTTTGGCAGCATGAGAGAGACGAGGGCGAGTATTTTCCGTCTATTGTTGCAGGAGGATACGCACCGTATTTAATATTTTTAGATTTATTGTTGTTTCCATTAATCCTCGATTGAGGAAATAGGATACGTCATACATTAAAAATTAAAAATGAACAAAATAAAGTACATAATTAAAGACAATCTTAAAAATAAATTAATAAAAGAAAATGTATATAGACAAAAGTCAATATAAATACAACACGGACACACGATGTCACACACCTATTTTTGGCAGAGAGCTAACTCCCTGAGAAATAATAAACTTCTTTGGATCGTGGATATGTACGTAAATTGGTTTTATTAGTTGCGGCAGGTAAATTTTAATATTAAGTAATTGCTTATTTTTAAATCGATATATGATTCAAGTTTGTCAGTCTGGAAGTTTTTATTGAATTGGCTCTGAAACGTCTGAAACCAACTCCGAGTTATAATGATCGCTCTGAAGTGATCATAAATAAATGATACCGTATTTTTATATTTAAATAATTCAATTTTATAAAAATTCTGTAACTGTTGTTTCGTTTCTGGGGCAAAATAAGAAGCTATTTCCGCGCTGGTGTCCGGCATTAAGAATGCTGCCATGAGTTTCACTAGGGGTTAAATAGGGACCTAATTTTGCATCATTTTGTGGTAATAGGTGTCGAAAGAGTATTCACAAAAGTAAATTGGTGAATGTTGTGACGTAATTAGCGTGTGTGCACTTCTCTGCGGGGTGCTCGAGCAAAGTGCGGCGTCAGGACGCGACTAAGATATTCGGCGCGACACCTCCCGCAGCGACGCTGGTCGCCGAGGGTTGTCAGCAACTGGGAATTACCTTCTTCCCTTCTCCGCATACTCAAGGAGACGAGATTGAGTCCACCCATCCATTCTACAAGGCACGGCAGCGTGGAAGAGGAGACTGATTTGCATTCGGCGAGGCGGACCAGCTCAGCCGGAAAACCGAGATCTCTTTGTGAAGAGAGGAGGCGGAGGAGCAGCAGGAGGAGGAGTCGGTCTTCCTAGGTGCTCGTCGCATTTCTCTGTCTGTACAGACAATTGCACACGCGGCTTTGTCCACAGACAGCTTATGCCTGCGTTCAATCATCTGACGGGAACTCCTTTCTTTACGTGGCCGCGATTGCCAGGTGATCAGAATCCTGTATAGCTACACAGCAGCAGTTACTACCAAAGAATAATCTTCTTGACGCTTGGAAGGTGTAATTACATTTCAAAATATTCGAAATAAGAAACTTTCTTTGGCTGAGGCAAATCTACTCTTACTGAATTCCCAATTTCCCCTTTTTATGTAAAATTTAAGGATCATAATCTAGTCTACATAACATTTTTATGATTTGGTGAAGTTTTTAAATAATTGAGCTTTTAACTTTCAAGACAATTGAGACTCTAGTTCGACGGAGAACTGTATAATTTAATTTCGCAGCGTATCTCCAGCAGTCATTGCGTGGTATGTGAAGTAGTTTACTTTTAAAGCGTGGTGTGGTTTCTGGCTGCGGAGCAGAAATGTGGAATGTTGTTCTTTCTCCTCGCAGCTTTATGTAAACAGGAAACCACACCGCAACGCTACAATTCCCGGCTGTCGTATTATTCACCATGGATAAAGTTAATGAAGAGGTTTAAATAACAAGAACCACATCACGGGGGAAGTAAATTGCCGACTAAATGGATACCCGAGCGAGCTAGCGCCGGCCACGGGTGGGGGGAAGACGACAGAAGTTGGCAGCACTTGAGGGGGCTCTCCACTTACAGCTGCGAGTTGGCGGCAAGCGTGCCTAATTAGAATAATAATTATACCGCACCGGACTGAGGGCATTCTTAAATTTAATAATCCAAATAATTGCCATGCATGCACATACCTGTACACGTCCTTAAAAGCTAAATTTATTCGAGTCTCTGGAATGATGAGAGGAGGAGGAGAATGGCTGACCTGTGCATTAAAGCAATACAATATTCAATGGTTTTCACATTTAATTTATATTATAAAAATAAATTTATACCCATATAACCAATGTTGTATCTTCATACTATATGTCACACCAGTAGACAACGGATCATACTTCCTACCTATTCACAGGTTCCTCAAATATTTCTATTAGTTCTTAATTGTCCTTACGAAACCACGGGCTACCGATTAAATGTAAGAATTCTACTGTAAAATGTCCCCAAAAATTACTCGGCGCCTATGTATAATGTCGGCTCTCTTTAAATCTCCTACTCTTTCTCGGTTATCCCTAGTACTCAAAATATGTACAATAAAATCTGAAGATAAAAATAAACGCGATTTTAAAATAATAAATTTATTTAACCACATTTTTCTCACAAATCTCCATTAAATTTTTCAGTGATACTATCATGAATATTTGCTTAGTTATGAATGAAGAGAAAAAACACGGATTGAGAAGTTAGAAAATTAACTAAATGAAGATCATGTTGCTTAATTTAAATGCTCAAATTTACTCTGGTTGAAAGGCGCTCCTTTTTATAAGTGATTGCTGGAGGGTTCGTGGAATAATTCCGTGTACAGATCTACAATAGCTTTTTACATCCTAAAAATTAAAAACATTAAAATTACTGTTTAATAGTAATGGTTTCCATTTAGTTAATTGATTATTTACAGAAAAATTATTAAATTTTATTCTAAAACCTTAGTGAAAATTAGTCGTTTGGAATATCGAATATAAATATTATTGTTTTTTGCTTCCAGATGGTGACGCGAACGAAGAAGATATTTGTTGGTGGCTTGTCCGCACCCACAACCCTGGAAGACGTCAAGAACTACTTCGAACAATTCGGCCCGGTGAGTTTCTATTAATTTATTTTAGATGTCCATCCGTCACCACTAAAATGCCCTGCTGAACTCAAGTAACTTCGCATACTTGGTCGTTTATAAATTTTTCCATAGACTCAAGGAGTTACATGGAAAAATATCTTTTACGACAAAGCGAATGAACGTTTAACATTATTATAGGATTCTACAGTACATTAAATTGATCATTTATTTTGCTTTTGATGTATTTCTTATCAGACGACTAATTAAATGTTCAGTTTAATGGAGACTAGCTCGGTGATAATTATTTAAAATTACTTCTTTATTTTTCTGAGTGGGAAGAACTGTAATTTCAATGAACTGTAGAAAGGGATATGTATCATCTTTTTGTGAAGCATAAATAATTCAAGAGCATTTTCCTGAACCGTCGCCGTGTCGTCGGCGTCTTTTCCTCCTCTTAGGCGCATTGCTTGCTACCTGCGATAGCTTGTCAATTGGATTTGCATTTCCGCGAATGCACGTAAAAAGCTTGTTTTCCCTTTACGGAGCCGCTACTTCCCTCATCTTGGTCCATTAGTCGAGCTACGTAGCAGATGCAGCCCTGATTACCAAATGATAGCGGCGGTGGTCGGGGCCTTTAATGGCCTCATTACTGACCCTTTCCCCAGCGAAATGTCCCCCTAAACATTTTTATAAAGATTCTCATTTCTCATATTTTTCTCTCGTTTCAAAGCACCATAATGTTTTCAGACTACAGATTTAAAATTAAATCTGTCAACATGCCAGATTGTGTTATTAAGCGTCAGGGTTGCAATACTAGACGAAAGAGACTTGATTTATAAAACGATTTGCTTTCCCTCAAGAGAAGTAATTTCGAAAAACACTCACAATACTTAAAAATAATAATTACCTTCCAAGATAATGTCATGCCTCATGATCTCTCGTAAATTATATTTTATCAGTTTAAATTCTATTTTAATTGTTAGTTGAAAATCATTACATGGGTAAACAGTATTTACAACACTTTTCTTAATTTGAATTTTGTATTTTATCTAGAACGTTTCTATTTGCCATGTATGGGTCTCTGTCCATGTGCATTTGTGTGTGAGTGAGAGAGAGAGGGGAGAGAGAGAGAGAGAGAGAGAGAAGAATGAGCAAATACGAAATATATAATGGATTCTTACACACTCTTACTTAACTGTCTCCTGATTATAAGACAGCGAAAAGGAATAGCATTACATGCATATCTTTAATTTTATAATTACTCTCCGGCATTGTTCTTTGTAGTAGTAGCAAGTACGATCTTTCCCATATGTAAAATAAATGGTTTCTTTAACGATTTTACATATATAAAATACTTTGTGATCCCAATTACCATTCAGTTGCGTGAAATTTTTTGGTGTAGAGTAAGGGAATGAGAGGGTAACATCTGGCCCCATATAGATATTATTTTACGGGCGTGTAAAAATGATTAGACTGAAAGTAAATTATTAATAATTTTTATTATTCCTAGTACCAAAATTCTGTACTATGGCAACTATTTGGTGCATCTTGTAGACTTCTGTCTTACCTGAAAGAGTGGTTTTATGAAGGATTTTTTTTTCCATGCATGATTCTTGGCTGAAAAATACGTGAATACCACGCCGACATGAATACCCCATACATATTCTGTGGGTGAGAAATTTTCTTTTTGACGACTTACTCCCGAGTGGTCCAAATAGGTAACTCTTTTATATCCGGAATATTTTACTCGAGAGGCTGTCGTCACATTGTTATGCATTTAGCGTTGCAAGTCTGTGGGAAATTAAATATGCGGTTGTACTTTCCCCTTGCTTTCAGTCGTGAAAACAGTAACGCAACCATTAAAGCTGTTCCAGCCATTATTGTGTTTGTCGTACATTGAGCCGTTCCTGGATCTCTCTGCTCGTGCCTCAAGTCGGTAATAGTGAGCCCTGTTTCCCCTCACCGTGCTAGCTTTTATCCACCCCGAAAAATCAATACCACCCATCTCCGGGTAGCCGTCCGGTGAGAATTTATAAAACAAATATTGAGGAAAATGAACACACTCGCGGACGGTATCTTCTACAAATATTGCACCGTGTTGAAGAAGTCAAAGTCTCGTGTCAAAATCTTGTTGAAAGCGTCTCCTGGGAGGTGTAGTAAAATAATGGAACTTCACCTGGTTTATCCAATATGAATTAATATAGGGTTAATTCTCACTGGGTGCTGATTATTTTCGGAACAACCGGGTAGTAGTAGATATTTATTGAATTGAATTTGAATTTATTAATACTGAAATTGAGTAGCACTCCGTGGCAGTTACAAAAAATAAACTTAAAAATAAAATATGTTACATATAATAATTACACTAATATAACATAAATTAAATTCTAACAAAAAAGATAAAAAGTACCCATTATTCATATATTGTTTCGTCGCACTACACTACACTTCACTATAGTTGCACTTTACTACACTTCCTAATTCTTCCCTGAAACACGTTACTATTGGCAGGGAATATTTCGAAAACGTCTTCAGGTAAATTGTTCCAATCCCTTACAGTCCGATTTAAAAATGAAAATTTCCCAACGTCAGTTTTTTTTGCTACACTGCCCAATTTTACAATGATGATCCCCTCTACTGAAATAATTTACCTCTAAAAACTTTGATGCAATATCTTCCCAGGATTGTTGGCCTGCGTACGCTTTAAAAAGAGCCCCGAGACGTAAATTTTGTCGTCGTTTTTCTAAAATATCCCACCCTAATTGACGAACCTTCTCGTTTCCGTGACCAGGACACCGCTTAACAAATTTTGCCGCCCCCCTCTGTACCCTTTCCAGTGTCTCGACCTGATATTTTCGGGACGGATCCCAACAAATGTTCTAGTACTGGACGCACGAGAGATTTGTATGCAAGTTCCCGTGTTTCACAGTTTGCTTTTTTTTAAATCCGCATGACGAAATGAAGTGCCTTCCATGCTTCCCTAGTCACATGGTCTATTTGATATTCCCAACCCGTATTACTGCTCAAGTATATACCCAGTTACTTTCTTGTGCTATTTCATTACCGCTGAGATTACAATTAAGTACTATTTCTACGCGACGCCTGCAAAAGCTTATTGCCTTGCTCTTGTTACAATTTATTTTCATTTTATTAACAAGTACCCAATCTATTATTGTGTCTAAATCTTTTTGTAGAAGTTCTTCATCGATCAGTTTTTATTTTCCGATATATTACGCAGTCGTCAGCAAAAATACGCACCTGAGAACTAATGCCTGATGCTAAGTCATTTCCGTAGACTAGAAATAATAAGGGGCCAATAACGGAACCCTGCGGCACACCCGATTTAGCTTTCGCAACTGAGGATTGTTCGTTCCCTACTTTAACCATTTGCTGTCGGTTTCGTAAAAATTCTCTAATCCATAAAACTACTCGTCTATCAATCCCAATTTTGGACAGTTTTTGTAACAATATGTCATGAGGTACAAGATCGAAAGCCTTTGCAAAATCTATGATGACCGCATCCACTCTTCCTCCTCTGTGACATCGGCAATGTCCTGGAACAAGGAAACGACTTGGCTCTCACATAAGTAACCTTCTCGGAATCCATGTTACCCCTTGAAAAACCAGCTTAAAAATAAAGTGTTCTTCTAACGTAGATGCTTTAGAATCCTTGCGATATTGTTTCACGGTAGTAGATCCGGAAACAGCGTGATTTGCTATGTGTCTATCTTTTTTTTACATAATATTGAAATTGGCTTTAGGGATTGCGAAGCGAGGCGAGTTGGCAGAGCGTGACGTATGGGATCGCGGCGCAATAACTCTGGGCCATTGGTCACTGCGGCCGCTGCGACTCGCCGCAGACATAACTCCCACAAACGGCCTGCTATTCAATATACTGACGTATTCAAACGAGCGACTCCGCGTTATGGCCCGTATATTGCCCCCACTGTGTCTTGCTTCTCAGTGCGAAAGTTTTCAATTAGCCTGCCTTCACACAGAAAGGTTGTATTTCTTTACATGGTGGCGTCTCCTCTACGCCATTCAGAGTCTTCGAGCGGTGGTATCAAGTAAGAGAATTCGTACGCCTACTTTCAAAGAAATATTATCGATAAATATATTTCATATCTTACCGACACTGATTGATGCTAATAAAAATTCGGATTCCTGACGCCAGTAACCTTTCCTAATATTTTCAGATCTATTTTATTAATAAGCCTTTTTTTAACCTGTGTACGATATGCACTGAAACGTGTTCATATGTTATCCTTAATATATGGGTATTACAAGAAAAATAAACTTGGCCCTAGGACGTAGTCCTGGTAAGCGACAGCCTACCGCGGCAAAGTTTTGGTACGGCAAAAATACTTAGACTGGAAAACAAATTTCTGAAAGCGTCTTGACTGGGGGTGATTCATCCAGTCTTAACGTTTTAGAACTGTTTGGAGAATTATACCCAGCATCTTAACCTTTAACAACTTGACGTTCAGTAAATTAATTAGTTCCATCAAAATTCTGCCAAATTTCAGTATTGCTTCCCGTAACTGCTAATAAAAATAATAAACGATTATTTCAGAGCCAGCAACTGCTCAAAATGGTCTTAACGATCTTTCCATGTTTGTTACTGAACATCAATTGAGTGTTAAAATTATTCTGGAAAAAAAATTCACGATTATGCAGAAAATGACGTTGGAAAGAGACTGTTTTCAATTAGGTTTAGACTTTATTTAACTACTTTTGTTTATTGTTTTAAATGTATGTTTAAATTATGTATGAAAATTATTGCTTTTCGATTTTGAGTCCTTTGTCGTAGCTTATTAAAAGTGGAAATTTTAGTTTTCAATAAAACATTGTTCCCGTTTTTCCTTTTTTTCCAATAAAAAAAAGGGAACATTCCGGGGTACAGTTGAGAGTTTAACTAATTGTCCTAGACGTACTGGTACAGCCAAAACAGTCTGCATTTTTAGCTGTTATAATTGAACTTGAAAAATAAGCAGCAGACATTGTAGTGGAAGAAGTCCAAGTGACCCATTTACTGTGTTCAGGAAAAAATTATTCAAAATGCGCACCGTCCTTCCTAAACGAAAGCCGATCCTTCCTCGTATATGAATTTCAATAGTAAAAAAAAGAGTAAGATAATGTTAAAAGATATGTAATAAATACTGTAAGGGGGTATATACTATTTTAAAATGAAAGAATTATTATAAAAACTGTGAATGTCGAATTTTACATTTATTTAGTACAATTTAGATTAATTCGACGACTCTTAATTTTCACAGCCGGTTTTTATAATAAACACGGTATATATTTACAAAAATTGTACAAGTTCATTTTTTTAAAATTAAATACACGAGTTATAACTTACTGGGAATTGGCAGTACCAGGAAATGGGAAAAAGTTTACAAACAATGGTATTTACCGTGACGTCTCATCTTCCCTGGAATATTTCGCTGGACCCACTGGACTTTCGCGTTAAAGGATGAAAAGCATTTTGGAACTCCGGACTGGATCACGACTTATTTCGTTATTTAAATGTCCTCGGCCAGGACAATCTGCAATTTATTATCTGCATCTCAACCTTCAACTATACTTACAGTTCCATTTTAACTTCCAATCATCATCTTAAATGTTCACTATTAATAATATCAAACACCACGTTCTCAATGTTCAATTTTAACCTCCTTAATGATTTCCTTACTGTTAATTAATTATTTAAATTGCAAATCTGATTTTTTTCCAACTAAGTGTGTGAAAATTTTTCGCGTTAAACTCTAAGAAACGACAAGATTGCGCACTTCATTGCTCGTATTTTCATATTACATGGCGTAGTTCAGTGCGTCATGAAGCCGTTGAACTTGACTGAAACTGGTACTGGGCGTTAAGCGAATCCCTTAGTCGGTATAATCTCCCCCAAATTATCGTATCACTCCCACAGCAAGCTGTTCGCCCAGAGACGGGAAAGAGGAAATTATTCGCGCTCAAATTAAATACAGGTTGGGAGATTGTAGAGGGCGTGGCTGCAGAGATAATGCGTCCATCGCTCAGCTTCGCTTCGGACAGCCATCAATAAACTTTCATCGATGTCTTCAATCAGCTCGAAGCACGCGACTGACAATGGCTTCCAACGTTGGCGTCGTTTGCGGATACAATCCGAATTCCGCTCCTCTTCCTCGCTCAATTTTCCGTAACTCGCTAATTATGTTCTGGGTTGTGTGTTTCATTCAATAAATTTCTATTCAGGATTTCCAAACCAAGTAAATACGCCTCGTCGATTCATTAACTCATACTTTCTCGGTTTGCGAAGTCAACGGGGAAATGTATCTGAACATACTGTAATCTCATATGGCACTGTATGTTCATATTATTTATTCAGAATTAGTTCATTAACACAGAAAATGGCATAGTCGTCACATTGAATATTTACACAAATAGTGTCAAATAATTATGTCTATAAGAGGGTTAAAAACTGTAAATGAATCAAAACCTATCTCAAAAGAAATTAGTTGTTACCTAATTAAAAAGGAGATATTTAAATAAAATTTGACTTATAATTGCCAGTTTTAATTGAATCTTTCACAAATAAACTTGTCGGGAAGTCTGGGCGTAACGAGACACTTAGTTTAACAATTATGTAAAATTTTATAAAAAGAAAGCTCGCTTCAGGAAGGTATAAAACATTAGTTTCTTCTATTATTTACTTAATATAATATCAATTTAGCTTAAAACAATGAATTTAGATTTTTGGTGTAATTTTAAAAAGAAACTTCCAAATATTCTGTTCCGCCGCGCCCACGAAGCAGAACTGTATAGGATGTCTTGTAATTACAATTTATACAATTAAATTAAATTTAAATTAAGAAAAATCTCAACATCTTTTGTGTTTTCTTTCTTATATTTATTTTGCGTTTGGTTGGTCGCTTTATCAGTTTTTCATTTCGTAAAGAGACTTTTTTTGTATCTGCACAGTCTTTGTTAATAATTCGCCCTTTTTCCGTTCCTTTTATTTCTTAATCTATTCTTAAAAGTATAGTCTGTCAGTTTTTCATTGAACATATTTTTCCTTATACAATAGTGTGCAGTTCAGCCCCACGCGCAAGTTTTAGTTTAAGGTTTTTCACCGAGTCCTAATACAAGCAGATTTAAAGCTCATACGTAACTTATATGCAGCTAGGTACTTCTACTTTACCAATATATAACATTAAACAATTAAAATAAAGCGGTTTTGTAGCTGATCTTTGTTGAAATGCTGAAAAAAAACTAAAGTCACGGATGTAAGAAATCAAAACAAGAGTTGATTCACAAAGTTCAGTCAACTTGGTCTGCTGTGATTTTTCCTTGACCAGTGATCATGTTCCACGCTTATTTACTAATCTCCAGCACTGTCCAGTAAAAAAATAGGGTATCCTGTTCCACTCCAAGATTCTCTATATAGTTTTTGAATATCGAGAAACCAACTTCTAATGTTATGTAATTACGCGGTTCTGTTTTGATTAGTTTTGGAACCTGTAGACTGTGGAGTGATTCTCGGTCTAAATTATAGCCTTTAGAAAAGTTTAAGTTTATGTTTTTCTAAAAGCGGGATTATATTCTAACAGGGTGGGAGATTGTTTTGAAAATTGTAGTCACATTACGTTATGAATTAAAGTTCCCATGGTATATTTAGTTTCGTAATGAATATATGCTAAATATCACAAAATTTCGCAAAAAATAGTAAATTTCCATATTTTTACTTCTCGAAAAGTCCAAGTGGATTGTAGAATCATTGTCGGTAATATTTGTATAGATCTTCCTCGGATATTAAACCGACCAATGTTGGTTGAGAGAAGGAGACCGCACAGAGCAGAGCAGGGCAGATATTGTGTGTGATTGTTTTCCATAGACAGGTGCTGCAATAAGGCGTGGTGTGGCGCAGGTGCGGCCATATTGCACAGGAACCAGGTGCTGGAAGGATCTTATTGGGAGTCCGTGTCAACAAGGACGCTTCCGACCTCGGAACACGTCACGAACCCCCCCACAATTCGCTTTCCATTGCTGGCAGTTTTCTCTTAAGTTGGAACAAAGAATTGGTCGAAGAATATTCAAAAAGCCTCTTATTGTTCCTTCAGTCAATTTGTACACAATGTCTTCACTGATTATTATTTAGTATTACGTTAAACGACAGACCCAGGGTCTGTTTCTTATAGACTTCTGCTTCTTATTTTAATTATACACACAATTCTCCCTTCCGTAGACATGTCAAATTATAGATCCTATATAATTCACAAAATACAACTTAATTCATCCTAGAAAATTTTGAGTACAGTGGCTATTTCTATTTAAAAATCTGGTTTCTATAAGCATATATTTTCATTTTACACCTTTCAGTTTTAACATTTACAACTTCAGAATAGATGTTTGTTAACTGTTATACGAATAAAAAATTACGTATAACTATATATGTCTGCAAACTACCGTCATTCGTGTTGAGATAACATAAACACACTCAGATAGTAATAAATTACGTAATTAATTACACATTAATTTTAATTTCTTTGTTTTACCACTATAAAACTAAAACTTTGTGCATAAAAATTTTAACAAACGAGTTTAGGTTGGTAAAATTTTATTTTTGTCATTTATAGTTGGCATAAATACTAAGTACGAATAATTTCTCAGTGTTAATTATATTGAGAAATTAGTAAACGGGCTAAACGTCTAAACAAAATTAGAATTAATAAATTCAGCATTCTGTGAATTTAAAGTGGCCTTAAAATCAATTTTAATAACCCTAACGAATTTGATATGACTTAAACTTACTCGTAACCCATGGAATGTCGCCGTTTGACTCAAAAATGTTTTTTAATGTTTTATACTGTGACTGCAATCGGAAGTTAATTTAACACACGTCCCTGATGTTGCAGAATGAGATGTACGAAAACACACGTGAGACGGATGGATTATATTTAATATATATCACGAAATTTCGCAAATTTGCAGTCGTTCCGTTTAAACATATTCTATCCTCACAGAATACGTAAATGACTATTCTTGGTTCTCAAATTCAAAGCTGTGTAGGGTTAAAACGCCTCCTCTCTAACTGAGAATCGTTTGACATGCATCCCATTACTTTCCTCAAACAGCGAAGTTAAAAAATGTACTGTTACAAGCTGTAG
This sequence comes from Eucriotettix oculatus, assembly GCA_034510155.1. Lineage (NCBI taxonomy): Eukaryota > Metazoa > Arthropoda > Insecta > Orthoptera > Tetrigidae > Eucriotettix > Eucriotettix oculatus. The sequence goes on from CM067382.1 coordinate 37,953,582, forward strand.
ACTTCGGCGCCCGCATGTAAATTAACTTATCAAACACAATCAGTGCGATCACAGGGTCAATGTTTGAGTAGATCCATGAGGGTCATTATCAGTTCTAGACGAAATGACCACAGCATGCTCACATCAACTGTCATGTATATGGGTGTGCTCAAAGAGCGGCCTTCAAGGTCTCTCAAGCCTTGTGATCAAACTAAACACAATTTCAACGCGGTTAAACATTCTTCAGGAGACTCGCTTAAAAACCTTTGACATTAAATATTTCGAAAGTTTATGATCAGGCGCTGCAGTGAAGTTGCGACATATTCTCCGATTTTGTTTAGTCACTCGAAATGCGCGGAACCCTTCCCGCTTATGATATTTAACGTTGTAGTAACATAAAATATTCATTTCACAGTTTAAAAAACTATCAATAGTTGAGCACTTTTTTGAAATCAAGTACTTGATTTTACCGAAAAAAGAGAGAAGCAAGCTTTTCAAGGGTCAAATAATTGCCCTTTGCAACGTCTTCGTGAAACGTCCTTTATTTTCAAGAAAGGATACCTCTAATCGTTGTTCACCAATGTCAAGAAAATAAAATGCTGACGTATAATTGTCAACTAATGTGAAACGGTTACCAGCACAGTGTAATGAACAGCCAGTATTAAATCAAATTGGTTTGTAGACAAGAGGGAAAAAAAACATTTCTGTTTATTAAAATGTGTATTCGAGATGATGTCCACACGTATTGAATATTTTTTGCCCTTTTTATCTTTTACGTGAAATAATGCCCAACATCACTGCTGGTGACTAATTGTTCTTTTTGGTTATGCAACTTTTTACTTTCACGGTGCTCCCTCTTAAATTTCTATACCCTGCCTAATCAACATAATTACCTGTTAGCGACAAAAAACAGCCAGAATAGCAAGAAAAATATTTCCAGATCCACGGTATGCAAACGCGGTTAAATACTAACTGGCCCGGAGGACCAAAAAATGTTTACTAAAAGACTTTAATATGAATTAAGTATAAACGGCACTAAGACTCTCCAATGTAATAGACTGCAAATAAAGTGCAAACGACGCTGAAAATGCCACAGCTAACCAATGCTCACTAGAGTTCCCAAAGGCGAACTGGCTCTGTCGACTTGGAGCTAGGGCAGAGTACCAACTACATAACAAAAAATTACTATTAGTCTTAAACAATCACTAATATTTTGGACAATAAAGGAAGGAGTCACAATTTTGTTATTCGTATTGAAGATTCTCTTATACTAATTATATTTTCATTAAAATAATCGGAATTTTAAAAACGTGGCAACCTCTTTATCCATATTTCTCAAAAATAGTACTATTTTGTATCCAAGTTTGTTGAACATTAAATGTTGTGACCAGCTTACTAGTAAAATTACATTTTTGTATCACTGACTGGTGTCATGTAACGTTGCAGCGTATTCCAATTATCCAACGTACTGCGCTCGCGGCAGTAAGACAAAAAATCTTTGATAGTTCTCCGTTTCCGCGCCATAGACACCCCTAAGGCGAAGGAAAATATAGTGACCTTCCCTTTATGGCCTATCAAGTTATATTAACCGTATGCATATTACAAGAGTAGGCCCTAAAAGGCGATTGCTGTCGGCTCTAAAACAGGCTCCACAATGGCCTTCCGGTTCCGTCACTTCATTTACCCGCGACGCGACTCAGTATCACGCAAAATCTTGCGTGACCTGGAGACAGCATCTCCTCGGTACGAAAGGCACGCAGAAACGTGCTGACACGGTCTCCAATTATTGTTGATTAGTTACTGGTGACAATTTTACATGTCCGCAACTGCGATTTGTGTTGCAATTTTTTTTTAATTTTTGTATCACTATAGAACATTTAGAATTGAATGAGTGGAAAAATTCTGTCTGACGTTAGTGCCAGTTTTTACAGCTTTTTTATAAGTTAAATTGCCGTGTAACGAAATAAACGGTAAATAAGTTTCCTCAATTCTATAAAACGTGCGTCAATTTACCAAAAATGATGCGTACTATAAATTGAAAAGCTACAGCTGATATTTCCGATGAACCAGGGTCTTCTCAGAACTTTAAGGGCATTGTGTCCTTTTATATAAATTTTTTTGCGAGAGCACGTGAAAATCTTCTAAAGACACTATCTCAGGGTCCGTACTGGATAGTAGTGTTTGATTCTACCCACTAAAAAAACACCTCACTTTCCAACGATGACTGTGTGTATCTTCCTGTGGGACCGTCGTTAGACATTACTTCACAGGAAGCAGTCGTAGCGTCAAGCTCTCTCCCTGTCTCCTTTAAACATTATTATTTCTCTCTTTTTCGTAATTTCTTAATCTTTGAATTATTGTAGAGGCATATGAGCTTACTTTGGTCCAGGTATTAGGTGAAAGCAGCATAATAAGTACCAAATTTTCCGGTGTTTTTGAAGTTCCAATGTCGCTATCTAATGCTCGTCTTTCATATGAAAATCTCGGGCAACTGATAAACACGTGTTCTGATGTCTCAATAAGTGCACATTCAGGGCATGCAGGCGAATTATCTATGGCAAACCTGTAGAAGTATGTCCTGAAGCAGCCGTGGACGGTCAAGAGTTGAGTGAGATAATTCACTTCTCCGTGTTTCCGATTAATCCAGTCTTTAATTGATCTTATTAACCTATGGGTCCATCGGCTTTTATTGGACTCATCCCAACGGCGTTGCCATTCTCCATATGTTTTGAGCCTCTCAACTCTCTTGCCTATGTGTGTGTGTGTGTGTGTGTGTGTGAGAGAGAGAGAGAGAGAGAGAGAGAGAGAAACTAAGTTTAGAATGCCCCAGGGTATATAAATACCAGCTTCACTAATGGAAACATTTATCCGAAATATTTTATTCCGTATAACTGTTTCGGGAAAAAGTTTTGGGAGAAAATAAATTCACATGTTTTCTTCTAGTCTTGAGAGGGGCTGTAAATCGTAGAGTTTCACAATACAGATTAAGTATAAAATATTTGTGTTATAATTTCAGTTAGCTGCTATTGGCATGGAATGTTCTACTTCGTATTTTAAATGTTATCTGAAATGTATGACCAACATTTATGAAATGAGGAACCATTTGTTTTAATCAGTCCCGCAATATAATAAAACCGAAAGTATAATTTAATTTCGAGTGTAATTTGTTTCAAATTTTTTGTGAGAAGCTTTCGGCATGTGCCATACTCGTCTTCAGTTTTCAAGTTAATACTTTGGAACATACATAATATATAAGTTCTAAATTGTGTGAATGATAAAATCAAGGGTTACATTATTATGCCAAATTTAAAAATCAGTTATTTAATTTTTAAAAGATTCCTTGAATGATAATTTTTTATCCTCTGCTCGATTTTCAATTAGCACATTTTAAAATAAAAATATATGTTTCATAGCTTAGCATAATTTATAAGTATAACTAGGAGGATTTTCTGCATTCTCAATTCATATCATCCACTTTTAGCACCCATATAACGCCACACTCTATACAAACATTTTTAGCAATGATTCCCTAATATTCACACTGTTTTTGCCCGGTAAGTTTATTTCCTTTACTTGCGAAAGCCTTCCTTGCCTGTGCTATCGTACGCTTTGTGTACTATACTTTTACCATCCCTAGTTATTGCGCTTCCCAAGTAGCAGAATTCCTTAAATTCCGTCAAAATTATCCTTCCCAATCTAACATCCTTTTTATTCCACTGTTTCCCATACTACACTTCATTTCATTGGTTTTCCCTCTATTAATCCTTATATTAAAATCTTTCTCCAGGACCGCGTTTATACCATTCTTTATGGGTTCCAAGTCTTCTTTTAACTCCCCTAATGCTACAAAATCAAACCGTAGGGTTTTTATTTCTTCTCCTTGCAGTATGATTTCTTTTTCATATTTCACGTATAGGTAAAAAAAGTGATTTATAAAAGTGGTGGTTTTATATTTATATTCCACCAGCTCTACTGGATTACCAGCAGGATTATCTTGCTGGTTAGGAGTAAGTGAAAGGGATTTTGACGTCCAGAAAATTTGCTTATCTGAGTTAATAACAGAACGGTATGTGGTAAAATTGATTGAACTCTCGAAAGCCGAACTCAGCAGAAATTAGTTTTTGCTGAAGCCACATGCTGTTCCTTGAACTGGGACGTCGATTTCACCCCTTGATGGGTGACCAACCACTGCCAGCGTTAATATCGTGTCATGTGGCTTGCCTAACTTGCTGACCCTGTCGATAGATAATGCCGACGAAGCTGCTTGCTTCCAGGTCCATCTACTGTCTGTTCTGTGTGCTAACGAACCACATTACTAATAATTTTTCATGCAATATACTCACAGCAAAATTTCAATCCAGAACTTTACCTTCTTAGCGTATATGTAGTCCTCATTATTTTATTAGGCACTCAGTATAGAAGTTATTAAAAACAAAAGAATCAGTATGATGATCAAGTTCACGAAAATTTTCGATTTTATGAATGAAAAAAAGTTCTATGGTGGTACGGGAACTGTTCGGAATTTCAAGACTCGTTTTGGTTATTGTGAAAACAATAAAGAGAGAGAGATTGAAAAAATCCAGTTTCAATAAATTCCTTTTCTGAATAACATTTTATAATTTCCAACGTCGGAGTTTTGCGTGCTAAAGTATTAGCATATATTTTGCGTACTTCCACATTTGTTCTACGGATCCATCGTTCCAAGGTTTTTAGTCGGGAATATAAGAGTACATGTATACAAAATTTCTTTTTTAAAAATTATCCACGCTTTTGAAAAATTTAAAAATAATAAATCATTTATGGTATAGATTATTATAAATATAAATTATTAGAATTTTTATGCAATTTTTAAATTTGTTCCTTCCATTGCGGCTTAAAATCTATGCGATCTCTGTTTGAAATGTTTGCTCTGCCACTTTCATGTTTATCTATTACCCGATTTAGTTGAACATAGAGTTAATAAAGAGATGAATCACAGAAATATTTTTGTAATAATTTTTTGTAATACCCTACGGTGTACCGTCGGATACTGAAGCGTTTTGTCTTAGTTCGGGACATTCCTTTTGTGTGTTACATATTTGGCGGATCTGCGGGTCCCACCCTTCATTATACTCTCGTCACCCACAATGGCGGCGAGTTTACGAAGTGGAAGTCTAACGCTGTTTACCGCGACAACAATGGCGTCGTCTGGCGGTGTTAGCTTAGATGGCAGTAGCGGGGCGGCAGTGTTTCATATTGAGTGCCCCTTAACGCTGAGCGGGGAAGAACGTCGTTTATTCTGCTATTATCACAGGCAGTCCCCGGGGCCACACAATTTACCTAGCTCCGCAAGTCGCCCCGGCGCGGCTCGTCGCGGCGCATCTCAGCCAGCATTCTTTATTCCATTTACCAGGCTTACGATCCCTCGAGCGCTCGCTCGCTCGCTTGCTATCGTGGCTCATCCGTCAGAGTGCACTAATACTGTAAATGTGTCCGAAATTCGAGTTGGCCTTTCTCAATCCGGTCCAGTCCGTTGGCCCTTCTGGAGCAGAAACAGATTTGGATTTCAGATTACGAAAAGTCGTTCAACTAATGGTTTTTACACGAAGTGATTTAAACGAGCTTAATGAATGACAACTTGATACTATAAACAGTAATAGACGTGCAATCTGAACTGACGCTGTTTAGTGCACAACTAAAAATAGATAAAATATTTACTGTGCGAAACGCTGATCTGTGAATGAGCTTCGCTTACCCACGAATATGATGTAAATTTTTGTTTTTCCAGAAAAGAAAATTAAGGTCAAAGGAAATGCAAATGCTTCATCCGAAGCTGAAGCAGGTAGAGCTCCCGCCCGGAAAATGGGTGCTCTGGGGTTCGAGTCCCTGGTCCGGTTGACATTTTTCCATTTTGTGTGTCTTCTAAATTATCTATATGTTCTTCTTTGAGCTTCGGTTGAAGCATTTCTACTTCCTTTGCCTGAATTCCATGAACGTTTGATCAATTGACGCAATGTCCATTATTATCGCATTTCCTTGAAGTAGGGAAAATGAATGATTGATACACTGACCACGTATCACCCCAAATTCGGAATGTGTAACGCCTGACGACAGTCCGCAGCCGCCTCGGTAGGCCTAGGCCCACAAGAGGGCTGTTGAGACATTGGAAGAAGAAGAAGGGAAAATGAATGTGATTAGTGAATTGAATGTGAGCCTGGGTTAGGTTTACAGGAATGGAGGGATGTTTAATCGGTTCTTGGACGTCGACTCCGCCCAGAAAACGGGATATTCAGGGTTTAAGTCCCTGGTCCGGTCACATTTTTAACCTTTCTGTCTTTCTTAGACATCAGGTTGGTTGGGATTTGGATACTGTTCTCACGCCATTCCGAATGGCGATTGTTGTGGGGTTGCAGCATTCTCCTCTTCGTGTCTCCACCAGTTTAAGGAGGTAGCTGGTCGATTGATCTAATGGGATCAGTGGAAAAATCTTACCGTATGCCCAATGTCTTCGACCTCAGTACGTGCACCCCGTCAAAAAGGTGAAGGTGCCTCGGCATGTGAGAGCCTTAAAAAATCCACAGATTACGAGGTATTCTGAAAAAGGAAGCTCCGCAATAAATCTGGAGTTATATCTGCATCTTCATTCATCATTATAACCATTTTTTTGTTTTTATTTTGGTAATGACTACGTGGGAGTAATTCTGAAGCAGGTAACTACCCTATAACAGCATTGGAAGGAAATTTAAAAGTGAGAATGGCGTGGATGTCGAAGAAAGATCAAATAACAATTCTTTTCTTCTGAATATAGCAAAAAGAAAAGAAAGCAGTAGAAACATTCAATGGTAATAAATTCATCTTCCCCATTACGTATTTTTCGGTGGAAGCTTATTATTGTTTTTTGATTTTATTTATTTGTTATCTAGCGTTTTAAAAGTTAACGTTGTATAATGTACGATTATAGAAATATACTGGTGAAATTTTGATTATATATCCTGAATCAGTGTAGCTATCTCCTGAGGAAAAAATATTCCGATTTAATCATTCAGGCTTCTACACGTTTTTGGTAATGTGAAAAATTAATGAGAATTATTTATATTATAAAATCAATGCTAATATAGTAACCTAGAGATTTTTTTCTACCGTCATACGTTCAAATGAATAAAAAGAAAAGCCCCACAAAATAACCGCTATAGTTTCCGTGTACAATTTTGGAATACACGCTCATTGCAGTGCGTGTGCAGGCTGTTATTAGGTTGGCTTTGCTGGCGAGTTTTGTGGTAATGTCGGTCTGTAGTGTGTTGCCTGTCTCTCAGCGACGTTGGAGAAGTGCAATTACCCCTGCAGATTGGGCGCTAACACCGCAGCGATCTACCTCGAAATTGGAAGCCTAGGGCGTCTCCTCTCCTTAGCCAAGTAAAGCATTGTGCTCCACGACAGATTTATGCCTCGTCTCACATGAAGGTCAACACGTGCCCGTCTTCTTAGTCTGAAAATGTCCTAAATTAGTGGATCGCTAGCCAATTAAACATTACTACATACCATGCACCAAATTTGTAGTGAGATAATCGTTGTAGGAAATACACATTAATTCTTCCACCTCCCAGTTGTGATGTTCAATGTAAAATTATGTGCCGTTGGGGATAAACACAATACACGAATAAATAATCAGGCTTTTGTAATTTGCAGGTTAAGTGGTAAATGCCTTCAGAATACTTGTGCAACGAACCAAGAATGGGCTTTGTTTAAGTATATAAATATTAATAAGGGGATAAATTGGCATTTATATGTAGTTTGTGAATTTATAGTGGCGAGTAGAGTTGTATGTCGGTTATTTTAGTCACGGGTAACCCTCAACTATAACTAAACACAGTTTGTTAATTTTGTCGTAAGGTCTTCCTACATTCTTTTGACGATGGTAAAGTAATCGAATAAAATTACAATGTAAATCTTGTTCCTTCTGTGCCCAATCCCCTCAGAGTTGTCACTTCGCTTTCTTAGTGCTCGGAAATAATATCATAATGTAGACAATTTATGTACCTTGTAATTATTTGATTTTGTTGCATCATTGGATGACTAGCGAGCTCTGTGTTGTGTTAACGGTGACTGCGAGTGAGAGCGGGCGATAGCAGTGCATATGAGTCGGTGGAGACTAAATAAGCTAAAGGGTCGCTGTTTACCTGTGTTTGTGTTAGTGTCCATACTACAATAAATACATAAATTTGAAGGGACTACGCTGCACTGGAATTGTCGAGCAACTACAAATCGTTGGCATGAGGACTGTGGTAAAAGTGCTGTCATTCTCCACAACTTGATAGAATGAACTAATAATTTGAAATGATGGTTAAAATATATAGAAGTATTAATAACTCAGTTCATTCAACGATGATTGATACCAAACTCACAGAATAAATTTATTTAAAATATTGCAAGGAAACGAAACGCAATATTTACAATATCTGTAGAGGCTGAAGGGAAGAGTGTGGTGTGAGAGGGGGGGGAGGGTTGGATATAAGAATATTCCCGTTTAATTCTTGGAAACTATAGGCTAATCTCTTGGTATTAGAAGACATACTTTGGACCGTTGATAGGTACATATAATTAACCGACCTGTTTCCAAACATTAGTATTATTGACAACTCCGGATCTCCTGTTTCCACCCAGGCATGGGTAGGTTATGATAGTTGTGACCCCCGCCCCAAGCCATGGGAAAACCTGATGCCATTGTCATCATGAAACGCATTGGCCGATGTCAGACTAATCCTGCCCGTTGCAGATTAATGGTCGAATGGGCGAGCTCATTACAGATATAAATTGCCAGAAATATGCAGCGTTGCCACGCGGAATTAAATGTGATCGGCATATCACTGGACGCGGAATCAAACAGCTGAATAATAAATGCATTAATTCGGCTCCGAAATTAATTAAAATTATGAACAGTCGGTTCCGACTCCCCTGGCACGGCATACGTTTCTCTGCAAAATGCTCACGCGTCATTTAAGAGAATTACGATTTCGGTATAACTTCTGATACGCGTATTATGTTGGTTCAGATCATATAAATGCATCACAACAGAATTTTTTTTAAAAAGAAAAAAATCACAATATAGAATTTAAAATATTTCCATGAAGGCCGATATGAATAATTTATATATAATTTCACTCTTAAATTTATTAAATTGTAGTCGATTTATGAATTTAATGTTCCTTTATAGCAGTCAAATTTTCTCAACTTTCTGAAAAATACAAATGAACATCTTTAAAAAATTGTTACATTATTCATTGGCTTTATAAACTGCTTTTTTAAATTTAGCATTTAAAATAATCAAGAAACCGATAAACACTGAAGAAAAGTTTATGCTTTGAGGAATGTTTTTTTTAGTCTGATAAATCTCCATCAAGATAAAAATTATATAATAATATATAAATAATTTTTTTCCATAAAAGGATAATATATAAATATATTAACCATCTTTTATTTTCAATACTAAACTGAATTAATATTTGCTTTGTATGTGCTTGTTTATATTTTTCATACAGGAGCACAATTTGTGTTCATATATTGCAGTTAAATTTGCAAGTAGTCCAACAGTATTTATAGTATTTATAAGCATTTATTGTTAGAATAATAATCCAACTTTTTGTTAATTTGGTATGATTCTTCAAGAACTAATTTTTCTGTTATTCCATTATAAAATCTAATAATATTCTCCGTGATCAAAGAATAATTTACTCTTCTCTCTGTTTGACAAATTCTTGATGGTATAACAAGAGGTTCACAGAGAGACAAAGAACTTTCATACCCTAAAACCAGTTTAAATTAATTATTTCGCGGGGGAGGAATCCGTGATTAATATGATTTCATTTTATATATTTAAATCGTAATATTGTCGGATATATATTTATACATGAAATAACAATGGAATTATTCAAGTACAAGTAGACCAGATAGTGTATCATACAATGCAGAAATTCACAATAAGTTTCTGTGGATCCATTTCTTCCTCATTTATGTATTTTTCGCTTGTCATTATTTGTGTTTTGAATTTTGAAAGGGTGCCTTGTATTAATAAATTGAAAATCTGAGGCCGTAATATTTTGGGGCCGTTCTGTGTTAATAGCAAATCACACGAAGAAAACAATGAAACATAGGTGTGGAAGGAGAGTATTCGAATCCGTAAACTTAAACGTAAGCCATGATGTAATCATGTTTGATTTTATGCTATTTATTGTTAATTACCGTCGACCTTACTAATGGAAAATCTCCTCAAAATTCCCGCAAAGCAGTTTTCTGAATGTGGCATGCGCGTTTATAATTTCAGTACTCGAATACCAGAATGCTCAGCCGTGGGTGAATTTTGCTTCGCCATTTTGCCCGCTCCCAGCAGGTACTTTTGTGGCGCAATGGCTGCAGCTGTTGACTTTTTCTGTGCCCGGACGAGCCATTGTTTAACGGCCAACCCGATCGCTTTTCGAATCTGACATTTGATTACCAAAGTGCGGCGTGCGGGTAATACGTTTGACAGATCATAAACAGCCAATAACGTCACGCATGCGGGGGAGTTCTTTAATAGAAAACCAGCCCGAATGATTTTATAGACTGCGTTTGAATGCAGATCCCATGACAGTCCAGTTTCCACGTAACACCCCCCCTCCCCTTTCCCCTCTCCCGTAACCTCTATGTCTTTATCCGTGATGATTTGGATCAGCAACCGAATCTGGATTAAAGCCGCTCTCGCATGTTAAGTGAATTAAACATTCAATGTGAACGGAATGTAAATTTTGAGCTAAGCTTCGCTAAATCATTGAGTCCCTCTTTAAAGTGCCCAATTTTCGTATTTGGCTGTCAGTTGGTCAATGAGCCTGTTGTTTGCGGTAATCCATTTCGAGCCGAAAGTCTATCTGTTGTTTAAATGCTTAATCCGTCGTAATAACTTGTTTATAACAATTTAAATGGACAAAGATTTTTCTATAATTAGTTTTGAACCAATTTAACTCAGTAATAGTCAAAATCTTTACGTGAGAACAAATGTTTTATACAAATATATAATTTTGATAATTCATTTATTCGTACAGGATAGCCTAAATTGGTGTATATCAGAGACACTGAATTTAATAACTAATATACAGAATAAATGTTGTTGGTTAGTTAGGTTCCTCAGGTATAGTACTAAGGATCAAATTTAAACAATTAATAACAGTATTTTTTAAGGAAGAACATGTAAATGAAATGAGTAGCAGGCAGCTGCTTATAATTTCACACTGCTGAGTGCCAAAAATATGGTCCACTTAATAGTTCAATTTATTTTAAATATTTAAAATAGTCGAATTCCGCTTACAATTGAATAATAAATATTAAAATGAAGTAATGTGCTCTCTCACAAAGAAGACGAAAACTAAAATACAAATCTTACTATGGTTGTGTAACGCATATGCTACGAATTTCACAATACAATGTATTGTTTTATTGGTATCGTTATTCTTCACTTACCATTCATAAGTGCTACTCGCACAATTCACGCATTTTCATTTCACTAATCCAAAAGAATTCACGTATGCTATTCTTGTAATATAAGCCATAGGATTTTAATCACTCTGTTATTAACTGAATTTCCACTGCTTACTTTTCACAAGTTCCTATTTTTATATCCCGGGAGCCCTAGTGAACCCTTGGTTATATTGCTCTACCTTCCACATCAACCCTCTTCAACTTCATTCCTATTCTATTAAAGGGGAGTTGCATTTTTCAGGATCTTGTAGTATGGTACCCAAAAAAAAATTCATGTCAATATCTGGCAGGATTCTTAAACTAATTTCCTAGGGCCGTAGTTAACCCTTGGATCTCTTCCTACCGCAACCATCTTTTCAAATTCTTTGCATTTATTACTATTTGATAGATCATCCTCGTGTCGGTTGTCAGCCAAAAATATTATAATTTGAAGCTTAAGTATATTAAGAGAAAATCGGCACTCACACACACATTGTCATGTTAATTAAAACAATTAATAGGGAAAGGACAGAGATAGAAAGAAGGTGACTTACCTGAGGTTCATAGATGGTAGACACCTTGTGAGGTTTAGAGTACTTGAATTTTCGGAGGCACCGCCCCCTTCATAAGAAAGTTGGGAAGCTAGCCGATCACTGGAAATGTCTTCCTAACTTTCTGATGATGGCACCTTCTTTCTATCTCTCTATGATTAGGGAGATTAGAACGGAAAAATCTCAATCGGATGGGTTGGAAAGCAGGATGTTACAGTCGCGTTCCGATGTTGTACATTAAGTTTCAGGGCCTTAGACTGAGCTTTAATTTGGAACGGTTGTTCTGTCTTTCAATGTATGCGAATTTGTCCAATTACAAATGTATTGTTCTGTGAAAATTATAATTTTGTTTGTAGATTATGGCTAAAATATCAGCTGAGAGCTCCTGTATTTGAAATTAATAAATTTATATATTAGTAATTTATAATTAATAATGGAATTGGTTAGAAGTATATGGAGTTGTAAAAAAATTCCAAATTTAAAATTCTGGCGTATTAAATTAAATTCAAAAGAATTTATTGTTCCGGAGATTTAGATAGTCATGCGTAAACACGATGCGTAGTGGAGTACTACCCCAATATTGTAGTTTCGACAGTTCCGCTGACATAAAGAATTTAGTCTACGTAATCGATGTGGTGAGGCAGCCTGGTTCTGGTATTTTGAGGATTAATAAATGATTGAGAAAAGTGCAGTCTAACGATTAATACAAACAAGGAGTTTACAAGTAAACTATAAAAATCGCAGATTTGGGGATAATTCGTGTCCGGCGACGGCTAATCCGCGCCCGCCATGTGCGCGCGGCCGCCATTTTTTTTTGCGCAAGATGTGATGAGTTTTTTCCCGGTGGTGGAGGACCCTCGTCTGGCGCTAGCTTTTGTCAGCGTCGTCCCTCATTAAGGGAAGCGCATTATTCAGGGTTGGCGCTTCTACCGCCGCATGGCGCCACGATCCTCCGACGTCTCTCCTGTCCGAAAGAACGAACCTCCTCATTAACAGCCACGTACGCTCCAAATTAGTCATCACATGCCTCGAAAAACACCGCAAAGGACATCGGACCGTTTTCCATTCTAAAACAAAACACAAAAATGAGAGAGCTTTACTAAATTCTTCCCCAATTACGTACGTTAATTCCCCTTTCTTCCTGGCATCCACACAAACTACTTTGAAGACTTAATAACGCGGCGATGTTACCAGGCAAAGGAAGATCGCTAGACGTTTAATGCGGCTACAACGAGTAATGTAATATACGCTTAACGGGCTTAATTTTTGCAGGAGTGTGTCTAAAATAGACCTTACGGAGCTGATATTTTAATTATACCAGATTGATTACTTTTAAAATAAAATAACTGTAATATTTATTAAAATGTATGAATTAAGTAGAAAATATCGATGTAGTGTCAACAAATAATGAAGCATTTAATAGGGGAAACTTATAATCAATCAATAATATCCACGTCTTTACATTCGCCAAAGGTTGTCCCCAACACGCGGTCAAACAGCAGGTAGCAGCGGTTGTTTTATGAGCAGATAGAACTTGTCTATCATATGAGGATTTATTATATTTGACAATTTATTTAAAATATTTAAAATAGTCTAATTCCTCTGTCAAGTCTCACACTGGCTACGTGGATCTCTACAAACACGTTCGCACTTCCCAGCTGAAAATACTAAAGATGGGAACATAATCATTAGTAATTATGCATAAGTATTTCTGTTTTACTTAGCTCAATTACAATACATCAAATGTATATTTAATACAATAACAGTACATAAGATATTGTTTTTAACATCGTTATAACATTGTGGTAGGGGTTTTATTTATTGGTAGGTGGGGGAGATGAATTTAAGTTGTGACAATTAATAAGGGATTAAAAAAGTTTATAACTTTTAATTTTAACAAATATGGATTTATTAAACTATATATTTAAGGGGCCCTCGCTTAATACATCGGGAACATGGGTTACTCTTTTTCTCAGGGATAGCTAATGCTCAATGGGTTTATTAACAAAATATGGGGGGAGGGCGAACACTTTATAGAGAAGCGACCAGAGGCGAGAAACAATTAGGCGTTGTTGATGATCCCCGACGTCCTTGCTGGCTGCTTAATCGACTGGTGGCTACTGGTTGTACTCCCCAAAGCGCCGGAAGTAGGCTGAGCGTCGTTTTCGTCGCTCTAGGGCTGCTCGTCGACTCGTACTTGAAGTTTGGTAGCCTCTACAGAATTATCTTCTAAGATGATGTAGTCGAACGGATAGTTCTATAGGATTGCGTCCAGTAAACTTAAATTTTGACCAACGTAATTGTTTGAATATAATAACGTTGTTTCCTAAAGGCGTCGGAATTTTTTCTAAAATCTGCTCTCTCTCTTAGTCACCCTGGTTTTTAATCTCCACGCCCCGCCCAAATCTCTCCTGGTGGGCGTGCACTTCCTCCTTATGGAGGGGTAGGCATGTGATATTGTTTATTTCGGCATGTGTCCTCCATAACCTTGGCACTGCATAACAAATTGTTGTTGCCTGCATTGTTCCGGCTTTCGGAGGCTCGGGATACTTGACCTGTTTAGAAGGCTGACCAGATGGATTCCTGGTAAATACCATCTGTCACCCCATGTTTTCAGCAGCCTAGTCTAATCATATTGTACCGAACCTTAATGTTTCCGTTTTCTGGCTGAGAAGATGACTGTAATTCGTCTTTTACTTAACCTATCGCGTTCATTCATGTTCCCGACTTCGTCCCGCTTAGATCTAAATACTTATATACATTAAGAATAGGAATTAAAAAATACAATTTATTTAATCTAATGTGGTACGTGACAATCGCGTACCACAGCATCACAGTCCTCGTCACACCACACTAATTCCCTTGTTTAGTGCAACGTACTTCAACTTTTTCTCAATCCTAAATAATGTTTCATTCCTAACCATTTTTGTCGTGACTTTTAAGCAAATTTGAAAAGTTAATTAGGTCACCTAACCTCGGCCGTGGTTTGTCAACTTCGTATTTCAGCTTCGAATTCCATCCTTTAATGTTCTATACAGTAGCTGCTCTGTAAAGTGTGTGGTTCAAATGGGTTATCTATTCACTGCTCTACAAATTGAAATCGGGTCTTGGCCAGTTTTTATTCAACTTCGGGCTCTTTACAAGTACAAATAAACAATTCTATAATTAATAAAATGAATTAATGAAACGACCTTTAACAGACTAGTTTTTATTACATAAACCGACATTTTGGTACCTCCTTGTCCCCTCTTCAAGGTTAGCAATTCTGTGAATGCAAATAATTTGTATGAGACGATAGAAACCAAAAAATATATACGATACAAAGTAATAAAAGGCAGTAAGTTTTTTCAAAGTATAATTTTTTTGGCTACTATTGTCTTGTGCAGTGTGTTTTTCGCTGAATTTCTAACCTTTAAGAGGTTACAAAGAGGTACCAAAACGTCGGTTTATCTAACAAAAACTTGTTAAAGGCCGTTTCATTAATTCCTTTAATTTAAAACAGATGTATAACATCCATTGATTAATGAAATGGCTATTGTTGGAGTCGAAATCCACGTACCTTATTGGTAATATAATGATATTAAAAATCGTTTTAAAATTTGTTAATAATATAAACAAAAATGTACGTTTGGTAATTATTAGAGTATTTGTATTTATGTTAAACCTGCACCAAACGTGGTTGATCATTTTTCTTTATGATGGTGACTATATTTGGTGTATAACTCGTATAGTAAAATAATGTTATATAATAAACCGTATCTGAAACTTACCGCACTTGGGACTAGACCTTTATCAAAAGTTATTTTATAAAATCAATGAAACGACTTCTTGGAATTTGGCACAGGGGCCACACGCACGTCACTACAGAATTCAGTGGAGCCATTCTACATTTGCATAATATGTTCTGGATTTCTGTGATGTATTAAAGTTCTAAAAAATTAAGTGGTATACGTAACCCGTTCTGCCTGTTACTGGTTATTTTTATAGGGTACGTTAAGTAGGAATAATTGTAGATAATAAATCACTCGAGTGTATGTACTGTGGCGTTTTTATTGGCGTGATATGTAGAATCTTACCGGAATAGTATATGGGCGCCAACTACGTTTTACGTAGGACAATTTTACTATGGGAACACACTCGGGTTCAGGACTGAGAGCATGAATCAGGGGAGTGACGTCACCTGTTCCAGAATCATACAGATTATTGAAATAAATAAAATAAGTTCAAGTGAATGTAAGTATAAACAACGGCAGCTTTACTTCATCAGTCTTGGAAAACAAAAGGTGTTATCTATATCTAAACTTAAAACTGTTTACATCTAGGGAGCTCCTTGTTACTGTCGGCTTATCCTTGGAGAGGATTCAATGACACAGTATACAAATTTATGTAATTATTTTGCCATAGAGTCTGTTCGTTGCGCAAGGGAGGAAAGGATCCAACTGAAGTGAATTTCACACGTTACCGGGTGTCACTCGTTTTGGCTGTTGACTGCCTGAAGATGACGATCTGGAAGCTGGCGGGAACGTCAACAATACAGCAATCGTCTTCTCATAATGACGTATTCCAGCTGTGGACAATGCATCCGGAAGCTTTACAATGATATTTCACATCACTTACAAACGAAATTGGAAATGAAACTATTTACATGTGTCATCTACCAAAGTGAGGTAGGGTTACATGGTTACAGTACTGATAACATGTTTTTAGATCAGAACGGTGAACGATTTGGTGAAGTGCTTTACAGTGAAGGTACATAAACTTGAGGGTCTGTTCATTCTAAGCGAACTATTTGGAAACTGATATGGTCACAAGGTTGAATTAACATATTATATTAACATTTATATTGAAAAGAAATGGAGGAATAAGATCAGCACACAGACTAGACATCTCCCCTCCCCTGTTGATCGCTATTAAGTCGAAGAATGGACTGTTCTAAAACTGGATTATGCTTTTACTTATTGCAAGTATTTGAGGCTACGTTTATCCGTCGTACACACGAGCGTTCTGAGTGAAAACATCGGTCGTAATTTGAGGAGCCGTGTCTCTCCCTGACGCCAATTAAATGCGCACGGTTTGAGTTGGCGGAGACAAGAGTCGCGTCCGCATCTCCGTATGGGCGAGCGCCACGCCGTCAACACCAATTAAAATTTTCCACTTCACTTGGCACCTCCCCCCGACCCTCCCTCCCACCCACCCCACCCCCACCCCACCATCCTCCTCCGCTTTCACCCTGGCCGTATCGCGACAGGAATTTTCGCGAAGTAGAGATAAATTGGAAGGACAAGCACACCCTCTGGACTCCATCCATATTTCATGAATACATGTTTGCGTTGCTGCTGGAAGAAGAATTATGTGACTTGTTCCGCCTGAACTTGGAATAATGTATTGCAGGTGTATTCATGCATGAAGTCGTGCCGCAGCCACTCTTTTTTTTTAAAGCCTCTAGATATTTGCTGTGTGTGTGTATGTCGAATATTATTCGTAACCACACAAAAGCAAAAAAAAATGGCAGCCTCTCGGGAGAATAAATATGTAAATGTCGACATGTCAATCCGCTAAAGCTTACCGTACCGTGAGCAACACGCGAAGTTCACATGCGAGAACTGTTCTTTCACAGGAAGAATACAAATAGTTCTACGAAATGGCGTGTCAAAAAGGAGTGCAATAGGGCTACGAAACAGTGCTTTCTTCACACATTACCTCTTTTAGATAGTTGACGGGACAATGTTACAGTCGTTCTCTTGCTTGCTCAAGTTTGAAATTGTCGACTTTCTCTCTAAATAGTACGTCAAATTTCACTAATTTAGAAACGGAGTCTGCTTATCGTGCAATAACAACTAAATTTTAATTTTTCATGTATCTGATATTAATAGGTATATTATTTTTTAAATAATATTTTTCTTATTTTTAATTGACCTAATCGTAATTTATATTTTTTAATTTATGAAAGTCTTTATCAAGTAAAAATTAACCTATTGTAAAAATATCCTTAGGGTATTAATTAAGATACAGTAAGACCGAATGGATTCGTGACACAAAATCTATCATGCATCTATTAATTTGATTTATTTGTTCAGTCAGTCTAGTTTCGAATAAATAGTGGAGATGAATCAATTTGGAAATGGTAAATCACAAATTTTGAAAGTATCATAATTACTGATTAGGTGTTATTAATAAATGAGAGAAGAAATGATTCAGAAAATTAAATTACGAATTTTAAAACACTCAAAAAGGAAAGTATATCAGTCGGAAAACGCAATGAATAGTTGAAATAATGTAATAAAAAAGTGAGAACAAGGCATGAAATTATAAATGAATCACGCATATTCATATAATGGTGTATTGTGGGTTTCAGCGACTGAAAATCCAAAAGATTTCAATATTGGCTAAAATTCTAGAACTTATCGGCAAGAATAAATTTTTTATTGTGTATTGAACAGGTTTCAAATGTTGTTATAATTTACCGTGAAATTTTGGCGCCCCCAAAATAGTGCCCTAACCACCCCGTGCCACGCTCCGCTCCTGAAATTATGCTTAACACCCACGCTTAATGTCGGGTACTTTTTTTTTAATTTGACATTCTCTGATTAAGACTATTCCGTAAATTACGTACTGTATAATCGTTTATTTATCGGTAGAGTCTTTAAGTAACAAGAAGCGATTCAGTGGAAAGGAAGAGTCGCCCGGTTCACTTCATTTCTTTTCGACGGCCGCCATTGATTACATCAATACGAGTTTCTGTGACGCGTTCAATCGAATTATTCATCCGAAATGAAATTTTCATTGGATTGTGAATGGCGGTAGACTTGGTCGTAGTCTCTCGCTCTAAATCTGTCTCAATGGAGTGTTTGCTCCTTTATCGCCATGGCTCCCTTTCCCTTCTCCTTTGCACGTAATATGATTTCAGCAACGCCCTCTACACTTCGCAATTTGAACTGCACTTGGGGAGCACTCTGAGAACAAGTACGTAAGAATAACACACTAGACAAACTTTATTTCCTCTCCACATTCTTCCCGGAAAAATTCCTCTCAGGCTCGTCCTTTCCTCGCTCCCGGAGAAACCTACCTTATTTGGAAGCAGAGTTAATGAGGAGAATGAACGTTCCTATCGCTTTCCTAACGAATTTGTTTCGAGAGAAGACCGGAAAATGTTTCTCTAAGAAGAAAAAGAAAGTCTCGGTGGACTGCGCTGGCTAGAGCAGTAACGAAGCTCATATAACCGCTAAATGAATGGTAAATATTACTGGCAGAGGAGAAGAATTATTCAGCTAACCCGAGAAAGGCAACGTAACGAACTCTCGGCGCCAAATTCTCGACACATTGTTTGTTTTTGGATTCTACAAATATTTATTAATTAAACTGCAGCATTGCAGTTTCTTACTTGTTAATTAAAGTTCAGTACTAGTCAAAATTTAATTAATCTAGAAACGAAACTCTAAGGATGAGATAAATCGAAATTTACTCTAATTATTTTAGAAACTGCAATGCCGAATCCTACGTTCCTTCCTAATTTAACGTACAATTCGCGTCATTATTTATTAAGCTTTTTAAAAAAACTGGTCTCTGTTTTTCAGTAGGCAACAAATTCGTGACGTTTAGCCAGCTATTTCCACAATCGGCTTGTCTTGTTCTAGGATTTAGCGTATATAAGCCAGCGGTTCTAAATGTCAGGAACCCAATATACTGTCTATTATATATTTTAAATAAATAAAATATATGCGATGCATTATTTTGAAATATTGGAAAGACTGGCAAATAAAGAAAAACAATATGACACAAATTTACAAAATATAAACGAAGCTATATAAACTGTTACCATGTTTAATTGAAATAGTGGCATCTGTCAAAAAGAATTCCGTGAATTTTAACTATTCTCTTATTTGAAACTAGAGGAAAATAATTTTTAAAATCCTTTTATTTTCTTTCCAATTTTTTGGTGGCAGATTCGTTGAAAATCAATCGAGCTTCAGCAGCAACTCCCTTCTGTAAATGAATCTGTAAGGTCCGCAGCATCCTGTATCTACAAAAATTCTCTCAACTTAAAATTATGAGAGAAATATTATTTTATTGTTGTATAATAATGATAAAACACAACGAAAGACTTTATTCAGCTGTACAAAATCAAAGGCAGATGTTTTGAGTGAAGTTGACGAAGAGGGTAATAAAACCTCGACAATTGAAGAATACGGGTAACTGGCTGTGGAGACGCATGGTGTTTTCCTCAAAACATCGGTGAAGTGGGGTGAATGGCTCCTCTCAAAGGGTAAAGGTAAATGCTTTGAAGACGACGTCGCCCCCATCTCCGAAGGAAATTAAATAACGGAGCCTAGAAAAGCTGTTAAATTGATTTTTCGAGCATTAAGCTGTAGGATTAAGCATGAAGTTGTAAATTAAGATATTGGAGATAGAAACTGGTTGTGAGCAATTGGATAATGGTGATTGATAGTGTGTGGCAACCACGTGGAGGACGAAGAGACAGTTTCAATTTGTGAATTGGTCTTTAATTGATTCATTCAGGGCGGAATGCTTGTTTTTTTTCCCCCGTGGCAGCAGACAAAAATATTAATGATCAAGGTACTCTTTTCCAACAAGGAAGTTTAAAGAATTAGGTTGCGACCGGTGCGAGATTTATTCCCGAGCGGCGAGTTCCAGGTAAAGCTGAAAATTGTAAGGAGGAAGTCCAATTTACGAAACTCACAGAGTAATTTCCTCTTACTGGCAATTCCTGGCTATGTTTGTGTCTTTAACTCTGTTTCTTTGAGAAGGCCCGTAAATAATAATATCCAGGATAACATTCTATATATACCTGACAAGCCTCGAAGTAATTAAACTTACAGGCACTTGCAGGAAAATGCTCGTTCATTTTATTCAGTTCAACTTTCCATGCAGTTTGTTGTATTTGGTTTTAGAAGCTTGTGTCTGTTTCCGTCAGGTAGTCAGTATATTAGCGCTCATGCATGTGAATAAAATTTGTTAAACTGTTGTATTAATATTCGAGTTACCGGGTCACGTTCGCGTCTCCCGGAGACAGCAAGATACTACATTTTGCTGCGGACTCGTGAATAATTTATTTTAGCTCCGGCGGCATTGAGTTGAACGCTCTTCTTAACAGCTAACTAGTCTCTGGCGCGGAAGCTGTCTGCTGAAATTTTAACAGTCATTCCCACCCTTGGCACAATTAAGATTGCAGGGGCCAAGTCTGTTCCGTTCTTCGGAACGGAGGAGGAAGTCCAATTTACGAGACCCACAGAGAGTGAGGGAGAGAGAGAGAACTAGGCTCCCATTCCCGCGAATCGTTTTTGCTCCGCACCCGAATATACGAACATATCAGGAATTCAATTACTGCCTTCTCTGCTGCCTGTATTAGTTTAGCGAATAACGCTTCCCAGAAAAGGAACTCGGAACAATGTCCGATCTTGCAAATTTACGCAGGCCATCGCATTTTCATATAAAATGTTGGCAGTTCCATAATTTAGCGGAATTTTCTTTCGAATAAAGGAGTAAGGCGTGGCGAGTGGGGGATATGAGGGTTCTGCGTGCTGAGCGCGAATAAAACGCTATCTGCGAGATCGTATCTTAGCCTTTTTTACACGTCCGCTAAGTTGCTACTTACTTAGAGTAAACAGCACTTTGTCAACGGTTGACGTAAATTGCCAATTGAATTAGTAGAAGCTCCACCCGTCGGCTTCGTCACCTCGAAGCGACGAATTCAAACCTTCATTGAGTTCACCCATGTTTCGATGGGTGGGGGAGGGGGCGGGGCTTGCGTTCCTCCCACTACCCCAAGCCAGACTGCTAAATATTATATTCTGTGAGACTTTACAAGAGCATCGCCGTCCTCCGTTCTGTTATAAAACGTATTTTCATTGAGCCAACTGTAACTTCAAATAACAATTAAGTGTTGCCGATTTTTTAATTTTCACAATTTATTTGATCATTTTTGTATCCGACGTTGTTCGCAGTAGCCTAAAACCACGATTTTATTAAACTGCTCACACTGTGACTGAATAGCTCAATTTATTTTCAAATTGCTAAAGCGTATGGATACAGTTCAAAGTATGAAGCAGCACCCTC
The DNA here is from genome assembly GCA_034510155.1 of Eucriotettix oculatus. Taxonomy (NCBI): domain Eukaryota; kingdom Metazoa; phylum Arthropoda; class Insecta; order Orthoptera; family Tetrigidae; genus Eucriotettix; species Eucriotettix oculatus. The sequence continues at coordinate 37,975,649 of CM067382.1, forward strand.
GCACTAGTATTAAGTCTGGCCTCGCTCTGCAGCCCTTTGAGTGCCTTGGCCTACCGGGTCAACTGGAGTGATACGTGGTTAGCGTACCGATTCTCCAGATGTCCTCATCATCCAAGCCCATGCCAAGATTCAACCCCGGGACCTCTGTGTTGCGAGCTGGGCATTAGTCTGGCCTAGAATGTATTAAATCTACAAACCATTCAAGCTTAATGAATTTGAAAAATAATCAGAGGCACAGCAACGGAAGCTTTTTCGGAGAGAAGATTGTTACTTTATTCAGAGGAGGAGCTGCTTTGCTACATTATTTCATTGAAGGAAGAAATAATGTCGACAGTATACTACCAAGAATAGGATTCACGATAGAAAAATAAGGAAGAGAGGCAGAGATGAGGTTCATAGTAGAGCTACATTTTCAAACCAACTCCTTGAATCTCTACAATAATAATAAATGTTTATATAATAATAATATCATAAGACCCGTTATAAATCATAGAAGCGAAATTTTGCTTCATTTTTATTGAGCTATCAAAATAATTCAAAATAAATTACGGAATTTTGATTTTATCTAATTTTTCTATCCGGCTAGCATTGTTTTGGATAACTACACTGAAATATGTTATATTTTCTAAAACTGTTAACGCACTCGCGGTGATTATATCGTATTCTAAAAGTAGCATAGTCCATGTTCAAGTAATGTAATATATGCACTGCTGTTGGATTAATAAGTAAAAAGTTAGTCTGAAATTCTAATGAATTTCGTGATTGCCAATAAGTTAATACCAAATATTAAGATTCAGATTTGCGGTTTTCTTCCAGAACGTTTAAATATCTCTGACGTCTGTTATGATTCCTTCTCTGCTAGAATTTCTTATTCATCGATTTAGACTATCCCAATAACGGAAAGTATGATGAATTATTCATAACTAACAACGGCGGTGATTAAATATTAGAAATGGCATTGAGTGTATTAAATTACTGGGTTAAAATCGAGACTTTGTAACAAATGGCAATTTATGGAGGAAGCTATGATGGGCTTATTGAAGTTCATGGCATTTCACATATGGGAATTTTCATTTAAAATTTACTTATTTATCCATTAGGGAAACTGTAATCGTCAGCAAATTCACAACGATTTAGTTAATAGTTACATACTATCATATTATAATATATTTACTGCCAGCTGAATATCCACAAATAGTATATAAGCTATGTTTGAGTATCAAATATATTTATGGAATAGTAATAGTTATGAAATATGTAATAAATACATAAAAATGACCATTCAAGACTACATTGTGCTCCGCGAAGGACTATGTTTCCTTTTGGAAGCTGCGTGATATCCAACAGTGGTCCAGTATCAAGGCTCGTCGTGAATGAAAAAGAAGGAACAATTTATTAAATATTTCCGATACTTAATTCAACAGTAATCTCTTTGTCAAAACATGATTAAACCATCAGATGGTTCGTCACATTTTTGTTTTAAATCTACTTTTCCATGTAACCTGTCATGGGTATCGCACAAATAATCGCTGAAAATAAAACTTTTCATTTAGGAGGTCAGATGGAACGCCACCGAATGAATATCACCTTTAAAATTTGCGCAAAATATTATTTAATTATATTTAATTTTTTCAATGTTGATATAATCGATATATAATACTCAATATGCATGCAATTACAATACACTGAATATATCTGAACTCAGTAATCCTAAATTGAAATGTCTAAAAAATGTCAAGCTACGACGCAATGAACTTTCACATGTATTAACATGTAAGTGAAATGCCAAAATTTATGCAAACGGTCAGGCTGAAATATGGGGATTATATGTGGGAAATCCAAAAAAATTATAAAGAAAAATATGTTTGAAAAATTAAAATTTGTTGATCCTGACAACAGCGCTATGTACTATAGCTAAGAACAATCCAGATTAATAAAAGACAAAAAATTAATCAAAGGCGGTAAATTACGAACACAGGCATATCAGAACTCTATACAAATGGTATGTGTGAGCGTCATTAAGCTAAGACGCTTAGTTGTCGTTTTTCTGTACAAAAGTTAAGTTTAATTGATTTTGAGCTCACAATGCTTAAGTTCCCATTAAATTGACTATTCTGGGTATTTATTTGTATTAGTGCGGTTCATCTGTAATATATTCAACAAAATTTCATTTAGTCGGCTTTCAACACATCACTTTAAAACATTTACCTTTTAACCCATATATATCCCGCCGGTATGTTTGTTTAACCATTTAACGATAGCACTTTAATCGAGACGATAAATCTCGTGGTACATTAAATTACCACCCTACGTTAAAATAGTCTTTCCTGTTTATTGAAATGTTTCCCGTACTTTAATAAAGTTTAACATTCTCTGTATATACTAAAGGAGTATAACAATATCCCGGTTTATTCCATATTCCATTGTCGTTATTTATATATTTCCTCAATCCTGCGCAAAAGTAGTTCAATCATGTCTCATGTTTGCTCCAGCAATTTAAAGACAGTTAATAAAGAACCGGAAGTTTTGTGTCAATTTATTTATAACGCGTTTGTAAGGATAGCTTTAAAAATCAGTGGACGGCAGCCAACTTAAAAATTGCTTGCAGGACCTCAGAGTGACATGCGAGAAACTTCTAGTCTGAATCATGATTCACTGTATGAAACAAATGTAACAAAATGGCCGCCTTGGTTTTCTAGTGGATAACGTCACAGAGGTCTCGGGTTCAATTCCTGGGTGTTTCTACGTGTTTTCAGGTACCCTTACCCGACAGAGAAATGCGAAAATCAGATACCCAAAGAGCATGCTAATGATCTCGTTGCTTGGTGTGACTATAAACTGGATTAAAATAAAATGTAAAACAAAATTCAGAAATTTCTCCATATTAAATCTTTGAAATACTGAAAAATAATGACTTTTAATCTTCTCACTAAAAACTCAAAATACGGACAAAACCTATATTTCTCAATAAATTTCATTTAAATGATTTCTTCATTATTTTCAATTGACAATTTATTAAATTTTAATGATTACCTGATGCCTTTTAGCCAACATTTTATATTTACTGTAGTTTTATTGCAGTGTTCAATTAAAAAAAACACTAGTTTGAAATTTACCGTTTTTTCGTAAATATGTCACATAGAAAGGTGTTTATAATTAAAAGTAAATGTAGAAAAATACTTTTTTAAGAAATATTTCATATTTTTTATTGTGTTCCTGGTTTTGTACAGAGGGTCGTAATCAATGAGATGAGAGCGTAGAGTAACGAGAAGAAATAGGGTCCATATTGCGCGGAATTAAATATGGCGGATTTCCCCATGTACTGTGTGTCTTAATGCTCGGTGACTCGCTGACATTCGCATATGTTCAAGCAGTATACCAAAATGAGAAAAAAAATACATCATTTTTATAGATTTTTTCTTATTTTCTGCTACATTGCTACAAGTGATATGTAAATTTATTCGTTTCCGTCTACTTGGTGTAGTTTTATAAGATCAATGTCCACCGCGTGGGTGCGTAGATACGACACATTACGGAAACCTAGCTTGTCATCTGATTCTGGCGTGAATAAAAGTTGGTAAAGGAAAGCGTGATGTGAATATTTGAAAGACACGTCTCCTCACGTGCGAGCTGCAAGTTTGTCTGCTAACCCGATAGCGCCTTATTGCGTGCTAACATTATAAAATTACTCCGTGTATCTGTGCGGCGGTATAAACTTTACTCGCGATAATATTAAGCTAATATACGGGGTGCTTGGGTGGCGGTATCTCAAGTAATTTCCTGTGGGCGCGGCTCTTAAGCATCACCCGGCTGCGCAGTAAACCGAAGCGCCAGATGCGAGTTTAATACTGCAATCAGAGAGGCGGTGCTATGTGGGGCATCTGCTGCGATGGATCGCCTTAAAAACACTTTACAGCCGCGACACGAGGATCCTCCCCGGTATCCTGCACACAAGTTTCTACATATCTCACGTCAGCAGCTGCCGAGTTCAAGTTGGCAGCCGCGGAAGAGGGGCAAAGGTCATCCAACCACCCACCACCTGACATCTGCGCACAGAAAATTATATACAGCAATTATGATGAGCGTGACACATTTCCTTCCGTTTACGTCACCATTTATTTAATTTAACCGCGGGTGATGCAGCCTCCGTACCACGCTTTGTCCCACTAACCCGATTGACAACATTTTCTTAATTATTTCAGTTTTAGTACGATTAACAAATTTGAAATGTCTCCGTACGATTGAGAAAATAAACACACAAATTTATTCCATAAATCTCTCTTCAGTCATTGAGAGGAAAAATTTCTGATGCTGCGTCACCAACGGTGAAAAATTTTCTCTACGTATTAATCTTTCGATATTCACTGAGATAAAACACAAAAAAGTTTCATTGTCAAATATAACTTCAGCTTCTTCACCCAAAAAAAGGGTCGGTTGAAGTAGAATATTTTTATGAAAAATCATTATATATATAAAATTTCCGAATTATTCTCCTCCTAAACGGCATGATAAATTTTAAATAATTTCTTTTTAGTATGTATGGGGTCCCCTGGATGGTTTCTAACCTGTCTGTGGTCGAGAAAGTGTTTTTTTTAATTTTCCAACCAAATTTTTAAAAAGTAGCTTTTCTTGCTTTTTCACATAAAAACGTACAACCCGAAATTTTCAGGCTGAAAGTTTGAATAATCTGTGATATTTGCCTTGCCCATCAATACACGCGTCATTGCGTCGTAGCTTGGCATTATTTATCGATTAATTTAGAAACACCGCAATTATCAACTTGAATTGCATTCAAATTTCAGTGCACATTTTTTGTTATCCCTAACACAACTTCACTGGTGATATATTTAAAACAATGCATCGCGTTCTGAAGGAAAACTAACTACTCCGAAAGCGTTCTGGGGGGGAGTTATTACAAAGGAATACCTAAGTTGATTTTCTCTTATAATGAAAATCGGAATAATAAAATATTTATTTAGTTAAAGACAGAGAAGTTTAACTCGGCTTACATATTAGGACCAGACTTCGCTGATGGAAAAAGTTGATGAAAATAATGTTATATGTAAATTGTTTATATGGTTTATGCCACGTCATGTTGGGGTTCGAACCTGACTGGTTGGATGGTACGGCATCCAATCTGCAAGCGGAAGGTCACGAGTTCCAGTTATGAACCGGTTAAGATTGTTCCATTGCGATGTTCCGTATTTTTATTTAATTAAATAAAAAAGGACTATAAAATTTATTTATTCACCTTAATCGAAATAGAAAATGTAATCTTTTATACATTATATGAAAAAATTTTATTCCAACATCGTATTAAAAGATAATTTGGTTCTATATAATTTTAAGTTGTATTCCACTATTTCATTTGGTAAATGAAGTCTTCGCCAAAATGTCGTGTTGTTTCCTTCACGTAGCCGTGTAATTTAATTACTAGATTATTATACTTTGGTTTCTTATTCGTTTATAATCGCATTTACTGTATCAATTATTTTCTTTCTCTTCTTTTTTCAGGTAAGCGTCTTCACATTTAATTTCACGAAAACGTAGTCAGCTTAAAGGTATTTATATATTCCTACTTGCCAGAAATATTGGACGAATCATCATACATTCTCTCCAGTATGTCTACGAAATACTTTGTGAGGCTTTAGTAATTTAATAAGTATTTTTCGTCCGCCCCATCCTGATACTAATTAAAATTTTATTGTTTTTGGTTGTCAGAAAAGATATCTCAGTTGGTTATTTCTGCTATTTATACAGCTGTATTTATAAAATCAATATCTTTAACCAGCATATTGTTTATACCTTAAAAAGTTTTATGGCAGATGCTTGAATTTTTTTTTCAAAATTTTCAATGCAAAAATAAGAGGCAGAAGAAGTTTCTGAATCAGCCTTTAGAATATTAGACAGCGAGGAGGATATTACACCAATCCGACAATGCGTATCTCTGAAATGTGGGTCGCAAAAGTTTCCAAAGTTGTCCCCTTTGTCGCAATTCTGCGTATAACAGGTTATAATTGTTAATTAAGGAGCCCACTATTCTGGCGATTACAATACGACGAGCCCTCATCATTCGTAGCAGGAATAACCCTTTTGTTTACACAGACAATGTACACATTTGGAATCTGCTCTGCTGGTGAGGGTTAAAGGAGAGGGGTGGTAGGGGAGGTCGGAAGATGCGCTTAATTAATTGTTAATTTGTGCCCCGCGTTTGAAATACGCGCTCTGATGACCGGCGCACAGTGCAGAGCGTAGAGTCGAGCGCTCCTGAGCGTGAAATGTATTCATAAACGTGCAAATTCCCTAACTAATGATACACATTAGTTTCGTGGCAAGTGCGAGGCTCTGCTGGAGGAAGGAGAGAAGGACGCAATAATTGTTTCTTCCCCTTAGATTATGTGTGCTATTAAATTAATCAGAGACGGTTTACCGTCAATGTTTTTCTTCCCGAATATTCACCCAAAATGTACTTTTTCATCGTCAATCATGAATTAATGACTTCATATAACTACAGTCGCGAATATAATTGGTGCTATTTTAGTATCAAAAGACGATTTTTGATGAGCTGTGGCAAATGTTTGTTCGGTTTCTCGAATAAAATGTTTTGGATGTTAAAGTTTGCTTGTTCTAATGCTTGATAGTAGAAGTTCAGGACATCGGAGGAATGCAATCGTCCATTAAAAATCAAGTTTGAAAAATGTATACGTTTCTACAACTAGTTCCATCAGACTGAGACATTGTACCCAACACGATATTTCAGTTATTCTAAAAATTAATTTTATTTTAATTTAAAAAGCGTAATTTTAAATAAAATAATAAATTACTTCCTTTCCGTTTTAGTTTTAGTGGAAGAGTTAATTGTATGCTTTTTTTTCCAATTTAACAAAAGCTGTAATATACGACATTCACGTTTCGCGGTACAGTCTATACTGTCGTCCTTAGAAAATCGTGTGTGGAGTCTGTACTCCAGGACACAACCCTTCATTAGGCTTAGGGCACAAATTAGCTACATTAGAGTCACGGTAATGTAAATTATGTGTATACTGTGGCGTAGCATTCCATCCGGAGGACGCAGAGGGATAATTTAGTTGCTATCGCCCCCACCCCACTCCCATCATATCTGCCAGAATAACCCTGATCGAGGAGACTACTTGGCAACCCTTCCGTCACAATAGTTTCTTAATTAGTTATTAGCTCAATTTGAAAAGTATCGTGTCAGTCTTTTGACGAAATTATTCCTACATGCAATTTTTTTCTTATGGCTAAATAAATAGTATGCAACAGTTAAGTGGTTTATTAATTACATATATACTATACAGAGTGATGTTTACTTACGGATAATAAACACTGTCCCGGTGAATTTGTCTAATAAACTTGTCGCAAGTAGTTGCTAAAACGTATACATTCTTCAAACTATTACTTTGCGCTTAAACCTCTGTTTCGCAAACGTGTGGTATTGGAGCCAACATAGTTTTTTGACCCATATATTTTTATTTAAAAAATGGATGTACATTAGTTTTATACCGTGTTCGTACTTATGTGATTCATCCAATCGCGATGAAATTTTGGTTATTTGTAGTCCTCGTGCCTGAGAAGGTTTTTGTTTATTTCCCGCAAATTCGGGTACCTTCCTTCCCCTTTTCAGGCCCTCAGCGAAGTCGCAAAAATCTTTCAGTGGATGGCGCGCAAGTAGCCGGGTATCGTGTGAATGAGTTCAAGCTTCTTATCATAGAGAGTCGTTTCAATAAATCACTGTTCCATTTCGTAAGGAAAATGGTACAATTTATATCCGTAATTTAACATTGGGAAGAAAGACTTTGTTATTGTAGCGGAACTATTCTTTCCTCCTTTAGGATATTGGGAGCATCTTTTAGTTCTTTAAGGTACAGGGTCTATTTTGACTCCCTGGAAGAGCCTCTATTACGTTTAGATCATCTAATTTATAGGGACTCTTCTTTTCTTCTTTAAAGTACAGCCTGAATTTTGGACTTCCATAGCGTATGCCAGGATAATTCTAAACTCCTTTGATTGATCCACTGGGAATTTTAGTGTCTTTTATTCCCGAATATTTGCCTCTGTTAAGGTACTACCAACCGACATGTCGGTTAATTTCAAGTCAACCTCAAATGATACATGGTCGATGAAAATTGAAATCAGTGCGCGACTCGTCCATTTTCAACCCTAATATAAAAAACCCGTGTCATTATACCTAAAGCTTATTCAGTCTCATGGTAGAAGTACTTTGTGTACTAATAAAAATGCCTGTGTTTCATGACAGAAAAGGTTAAGCGTCGAAACGATGAAATATAAAAGGGGAATTCGGAGTGGAACGGGACACTTATTGTTTAAGAATTTTTGTAAAATCTTGAAAAAGGAGAAATCACTTCATAAAAGTATAGAACATTAGTTTTTTCTATTGCTTACTTAATCTTAGACAAGAAATTTAAATTTTTGATGAACTTTTAAAACGAAACTTATATATTTCCCGTTCTGCCCTGGGGAGTGTAGCAGAAATGTATAGGATATTTTTTACTTAGATTTATTGCAACGTGATTAAATTAAATTTATGAAAAATCTTAGTAACCCTCGTGGTTTTTCTTTCTTGTAATTATTTAGCATACGGTTGATCGCTTTATCAATTTCTTCTTTCGCAAATAGATTTTTTTTGTAACTGCACAGTTACAGTTTTCCCTTTTCTCACTAAATCTATTCTTTTTGGGAAAAGCATCCTATATCTCATTTTTATAAGGTGAGTGTTCCTGTTTTTCCTTTCTTTCTTGAGAAGCACATTACATTTTGCCATATGAAGTAGTATCCGTTTCGCCCCGCACGCTAGTCTTAGTTTGAAGTTTTTCTCCGAGCCTTAATACAAAAAATATATGCAAATAAAGAGACCCAGTTTAGAAATATATGCCATTAAAGAGTTAAAACCGAGGAGTTTTGTAGATTATTTTCTATCGAAATACTGCAAAAATTATAATGTCACAGACCCCAAAAACAATAGTTTATTTACAATGTGCTGCCAGGACTTCTTCCTTGACCATTTACAATGTTCCACCGCTATTTAGTAACCTCTAGCAGTATCCAGTAAAAAAAAGTGAATCCTGTTCTATCACGATACCACGTTCCGCCCATTATAAAATTCTGACCAATCATCGTGCCAACATTTGTCACGTATTCTCTTACATATTTCATATGAAGTGATACTTTTACGGCGCATAATTGCAATTTATTGAGTTGTCATAATTTTCCATCGCTTCTTTCTTCTTCAATTTAAGTTAAACTGTTTAATCGGGAAGACGTTCGACGGAACTGCTTAATACGTTGGAACAAGTGTTGTTTAACGCAGTAGTAAACTGCGCGTTTAGCAGTATCAGTTAGGATCGTTAACCGATTTCCTATTCCCACTCTTGCAAATCTCTTCCTGCGAAAGCAGTTCCGAAAGCGCTGCACAATCGTATTTCTCGTTAATGGCAAAGGCGATTTGTTTGCACTCTTCTGCGCGCAGCAGCCACAACTTTGCCATTGTAATACAACGCTCTCTAGTTAATGCCAAGCCATAAATTCATAATTGCTCGCTGTTTTAATCGAGAATGCAGAGAGCCGCCCTCTCTGTAATCTCGTGGTCGTTCGAAGTGCTATCGACCTACTGACTCTGTGAGGATACTGTCGATAACTGGTAATATTAAATATTTAATATATTTTTTATTCCCAAAGATATATAATCTGCATAAATTTAATCTGTCATTCACGTAGGGCTCACTTTTGGCGATGAGCATCAAGTGCAATTAGGGGTTTGTAGGGACTAAGCTTTAATTTCACTCTTTTAAAGCTAATTATTTCTAATTGACTCAGAATTAATTAAGTTTGGCTACATTAAAATCTGAACAGTAAAAAAACAATTCAGTTTTGTCAAGACTGTTCTCATTAAAATAGAAAACAGAAACTAACTGGCCTACACGGATTAGACAATTTTATATTACATCGCCATCGAAAGAGCGATAATTATAAAAATAGTACGCTACAAAAAATTTTCTCACGTTTTTGGTTCAACCGGTTCAGTCCTTGAAAAACAGCACAGTTTTAATTCTATCAGCACACAATATTATAATGAAATGTGTGTCTCTGTATAAGTTGTACAGTTTGCAACAAAATTTTCTGGCGAAAATTCTGTAATGAGTCCCGGATATTGAGAGAATGAAGTGCAGTACAACCGGTTTCCGAAAATCATTACAGAGTACGCGAAAATTTATGAAGGTTATCTGGATTAAAAAGTGAGGCTGGTTACAGTTGTCATACGACGAAAAGTTCAGCGAATATCATAAATATCCTACATACTTCTAAGCAGCCGCAATCGATTTCCGTCACGTCTTAGCTGCTTTCCGAATTTGATCAGTTTGTATGAAGTTCTTTTCACATATCTGAATTAAAAGTTCAAATTGACCTCATTTTGACTGAATACAGACAGTTGATTTTTTATTGCATTTAGTTTCGAACCCGATTGGTGTAGTGCGTACTGTCCGACAGGCCACCACAATGCGTCCACAAAGACGGGTAATTATTTCTGCGTGCTCTCAATATGAACGATTCATTCCATGTTTTTCCAACGGGTTCTATTCCATCTCGTGGATAGATATTTTTTGGCAAGCGCTTAACTAATACCTGTCAATTTTACAGCCTTTCCCCCCATTTATTGCGTGTTTATCGCATCCAAATTTCTAAATATAAAATAAACTAGTGTCTGTTGCTGAGGTGAGGAGCCTACAGCATAATACTACTTGCTTTCCCGCTGGTTTTATGATATTCAATCCCTCTCTATTTTGAGAATCGGTATAAGCCCTGATGCTGACCGTGGTATGGAATTTAACGATAATCCATCTTCTCCAACCCCTACACTCACTTCCAACACCGTCTGCCGAATTTATTCTCTTAAATAAATGACGGCCTTTCGATTCGTGATTAAAACCTGGAATTCGTGAGCTTTATATCTTTCCCGCTGTGCATGTTTGTTAGAACGGGTTCAGCGTTCTCTGAAACAAATGGACGGTTGCGTGGAACTGCTCTTGAATTAAGAGAATGTTCGGTGTAACACGTAATCGGGATCAGTGTAGCTATTCATCAAGAACTAGAACTACAGAGATGGGATTCCAGGTGTTCTAATCACGTCAATCATGCTTAATCGCTTCGGAAACCTGCAATGAAAATACATACTGCTTTCAAGTCATACAAAAATACAGACCTGTTTTCTCCCGCCGTAAAATGATACTTTATGAAAATATAATTTCAGTTACTCGCAGAATGTGATATTTTATCAATACATTCATGTTTATTCTCTTAGAATATTGTTCATATCAATCAATGTTGATTGCATTTTAAGTATGAATAGAAATCCAGTTTTGCCTCTAATTATCATCTCTAACCGATTTAAATGAATCAACGACAGTGAAAATTCTTTATCGTTAGGATTATTTATCTCTATATGCATTTAATGAATTTTGAAGGATTGAGACTCGATAATTCTAACGGTTCCCTTTTCAGTGAATTAAATTCTGTCCTCGTGCAAATTCTTAATTTTTACGTCCAAAGAATTTTTGCCGGTGTCATTGCTACTTTATTTAACAGTATTTTTTACAGACGCATAGGCATGAGAATTTTCTATAGCGCAAAAGACATTGAGTAATTGGCAACCAATCAGAACCAAATTTAAAATAGGGTCCATTAAATTTTAATTTCCACTATCATTAAAAAAAGTCAACCAGCCAAGGTTAACAAATTAGAATCATTTTTAATTTATCAGTCATGTGGAACATGTATGATACATAATTACGTACAAAATATTTTTCAGTTTTGCTCAGATGATTTTGTGAATTCCTGCATTTATATTTACCACATTATCAGATAATGAAACTTGTTTAACTTTAGTACAATATAGCGCTTTTAAAAATGTTGTTTTTGTAACAAGCGCTAATGTTATTCTTCTGGGAAGTACGTCGCTTAACTCAATTCTCAATATAGTTTTATTGTATTTTACACTGAACTATCTGAAATAAAAGGTAATAAAAATACACGTTGACATTGATGAAGCTATATTCCCGACTGATTACATTTTGTTTTACGTTTCCAACGTCGTTTATGCGTGCAACGTCGCATTATTTTCCCCTGCCGTGCTCCTGAAAACTTAATATATTTGAAACTGTTTAAAAAATTTTCTCCTCCCAAACATAAAACAACGTCGGTCTTTTCAGAGGAAAAACTTTTCTATGGCCTGCTCGAATTGTGTAAAAGTTAGCAACTTTGTCGCACATGCATACATCTTCCAGCGGTGCGGGGGCGCAGGAGACGCGTATTTATGACAAGACATTTCCGCGAGCTGTAAAATTGTCAACGTTTCTGTTGTCCTCTCGTTCTTCTTTATTTTTTCTTAAATTTTTGTTACATTAATCCCAAGACGTCTCATAACCCATCGTTTATCATAATTCTTAGGGGAGATGGGGGTTGCTTGGTTTCTCTGAACCTGACGTTTCTGACCACGAGACACTTCTTCGACTTTTAACTTTGGGCGCTCTAAATCAAATAACGCGGCATTGTTTCTCCTGTTTGAGAATTACCGGGACGAAGCTTTCTGTTTTATTATCTGCGCTGTCTTGCTTTCCCCCCTGAGGGCAAGAAATAAACCTTTTCGCGATAAATCACTTATTCTTCGAGACCCCGCCCAGAGTTATTAAGTTGTGGGAGCGGTTTTTGCTCGTGGTGGAACGAATACAATTATAGGCGCTGCGGGCTTAGCCACGATATTTTCTCCGGTGGCGAATTTCTGTACTGATCACACTCGTAGTTCATTTGCATTCCAGACCTTCATAAAAGCCTGTTTTAATTTAGAAACTCGACACACTAACCATAACGCTGGAGTCAATGGCAATATACAGAAAATGGCGAGTTCTCTCAATAGTTCATGTTTTTATGGATTCTCAATTATATTTGAATGATTCAGAGTTTTGATGACTCTCCCGTTATTCGTAAGTAACTCACAAATGTTTCTATATTATTATTTGTAACCTTTTAAACCGTACGGAAAAAAATTGAGGCCCCAAGGTGGATGATTTTGATTTAATTTTTTTAGACCGACATCAAGCAGAATAATTCGACATTAAACGGAAACTTTACACTCTCGGTGCGTAATGCGTGGGCGGAACCAACGAGATCTCTATCGCAGAGAACGTGCACTAACAATATTCGAAACTTTAGTCATTGTTCGTCAATTTTTTTCTTGAGAGTTAATCAGATGAAGCAAGTTTTTGCTTATAGATCATCTTCCTTGAACTATTTAATCCATTCTTTCAAATTTCTAGTAAAGAATATTTTTGCAACATGAAAAATGTCTGTTTATAAATCAAAACAATTAATAGTTTTCTATTTACGCCATCATGTAAAACAAAACAAGTTGATTGATAATTTGTCGTATTTTACAAAATACTGAACAATGACTAATTAAGGTTCTCGTACGTCCATTTTCGTGAGCTTCACTGTCTCATCGTGCTTCCGTGCAATACTTCAGATTTCGCGTCACCGGATCCAGTTTCTAGCTCACTCATCTTCCGAGGAAGAGGCTTAGGCAAGACGCTTGGGAAGACGCCGTGAAGCAGACCTGACTGATGAAGGTGGGGAGGAGTGGGGGCAATTAATCTCCCGTACCCCACCCCTTGCAGTTTTGCAATTAGCAGGGCGATTACCCTCCAAGACTCTGGGGACTCGAACCTAGCCACCGTTGTAAATTGCGGGGATTGCTAACGAGCTCGAAGAGGCGACTCCTGGTTCAAGGGCTAATGCCTGAACGCCTCATTGTGCATTAACAGTCACAGTTACCCAAATTCGTCTCATTACTGTGTTTCCTTCCCTTTGGTGCAATTTTCCACGCTCAAGGGAAACTACACCTGATTATGCTAATTTAATTTTCTTTTTATCTTTCCTATTTCTGCGGGCCAAATCACTCTTATTGCTTACTAAAATATTACGACATTATTTCCTTCTTCTGGCTCTCCTCTTGAAGTCAACATGCCAACATTCCTAAATAATAAACTAAATAACTAAGTAAATCTGCCAACCCCATGTCTACTTTATAAACTACAATTCTTGTAATTACTATATTTCCATTATGTAAATCAACTCTCACAATTATCTTCAAATACATGCGACAATTCTCCCACTGATACTTTTCTGAGGACTTAATGTCACTTAATTTTTCTAACATTTTAATGACTATTTTACTTAAACTCGTTTCATTTCCTTGTAACTTTTACTAATCATATCCTATAAAATGAAACTATACTTCGAATTAACAGCGTCATGTTATATCCAATGTCTTTACTAATACGTTTGTCTCACAATTTCAGTACTTTATTTATTTTTGGTTTCTTTCGTATTTCAATGACAATTTTATAAACAGTTTTCGCTAACGCTTCATTTCGTAGTATTTATGTAAATAATAAAAAACTGATTTCTAACTAATTTCGAAGTTTTTTCTTGACCAAAAATTATTATTAAGTATGTTTTCTTTTCAAACGATTTTTCTCGTCTATTGAGCTACATTTATCCTGTAGTTATTTGAGTGATGAAGGTTACTGTCGTCGGCATGATATTCCAAGAACACGTTTCAGGTAGCTTGACAAAGCCGAGTAAGTTATTTATTATCCCGGTTATTTAGTTTCCCTGGACAATGGTGACATGTGACGACTGGTTGTTCCGGAAGCGCGGTTGTGTGGGCAGAGCACGTGATGCGAAGCTACATTAATCTCGTTGAAATATGGAAGCCAACACACGTTTATATAAATATGGTCATCGCTTTATCATTGCTTTGATAATTATCATGAAAAGGTTCGTATTGTGTTTATAACACTCGTCCTCCATCACAATTATGCATTCAGTATGAACATTCTACATTTGATTCTTTTGGAATTGTAGAATGAGGGAAGTTCATAGGACTTTTAAAAAAAGAATGACATCCTATTTTGAAATCCCTCTCTCTTTCTTTATCCCTGGTCTGAGTTATCTTTCTTCCATGTCACATAAAATTATTTATACTTGTTCTTAAGCTGTTTGTCCATTCTAATTCTATATTTACCTCCGTGGGAATGTATTCAGTACACCTAATCTTCTTATTACCTCACATTTTATTATGGCGATTGTGCACTATAGCCTAATATTCTTACTACCTCACATTTTGTTATGCTGAATGTCTACTACATATGTTTCATCGTCATATTTCAAAGGTTTGAATTTTTTTCTCCTTGTTTGATTGTCGAAAGTTTTCTTCGTAGAGCCATTCCTTCGTTACAGATTATTTCTTTTGAAAATTCCTAACTACTCGGAAAGCGGCCGATAAAAATTGAAGAAGTAATTAAAAAGGTTGTAAATATCGCGTTTGGATATGCGTTAAGGTAATCCAATTGGTACTTCATATTTGTTATTTATCAAATTTCTATTTTATTCACCTGGAGGTTTTACTTTAAACTATATCTCTCTTTCTATTAAATTCCAGTTATAATTTTAAGTTAACTGTAATTAATTTAGTATTAATGGAAATAATTTTAAAAATAGAGCTTCTCGGCGTCCAGTGATCTTCATGAGCAACGATTGCTGTTGAGGATGGTTGTAAATGACGGACCGCTGGGTAATGTTGTCCAGTAGATATCCGAGCGAGGTTTTCTTTTAGAATGCGACGCGACGAGCTTGTGAAGCCTGTTGAATACGGGCAGGCACACTGACACGTGTCAACACGGTGATGGGGGCAGCGGTCAACACGGCTCCTTGTTATCGTGCGTCGGGCTCAGATCCGCTAATCCATCACGCACACGCGTCGGCACGCTTTAATTAAAACCACGGGCGACCAGCAGAAAAAGATGGGGAAATTGCGCTCAGGAAGGAAATTGCCGCAGTGTCATTAATTAGCAGTAAGGATCGGCGTGTTGATGGAAGACGTTTCTCCATCGGTCGCGTCTGAACCTCTTTAGTTCGCCCACTTCTCGCGTTAAGTGAAGGAGCGCTCGTCTGGTAATTAGGCTGTCCTTCATCAATCGATTTATTACATTCGCTCGTGTATTTTCGTCTCAATTATACTGGGGTTCAACGATTATGAAAATCTGTACAGTACATCCAGACGTTTGCTGTCATGCCTCTGGTCTAGTTTTATTCCTATTTCTTTAAGTCATTATTTTAACTTAACGTTAAATACTAATGTCCATCATAACGTTTAAAAATAATGAAGGAAGCCAGAATTGCTTCATTAACAAACAGAGTAGTTATCCAGACAAGTAGCAATTTGCAAGAAAAACCGAGCCTTTACACTGGCTTTACATTACTTAAGTGTAAAATTCATATTACTTCGTAATTTTATAATTATAACCTGTAAAGTACAGCGCATTAGTCGGAAGTTAATAAAAGTTTTAAAAAAATTTAATTGAAGGCTGTATGTAATATGTATGGTAAATGAAAATTTAGTAAATTTTCAAGCATTTTCTAAACGCGAAATCCGTGGCTTTAGAACATGCCAGACGGCGTTGCCTACATCTTAATCAGGGCTACTTACATTCTTCAACAGTTCTACCTTACTTTTCTTCTCCCTTCTCTTCGTGATTCCAACAAAGAAACCAAATTTCTAGGCTTTTAGAGATCCAAACAAAGATATTAACAATAGTAGAATTTCCATCCTTATCCTTAAATTTACTTTCATCGGCCATTTGCCCGAGTTTCGCTTACTTATTTTAATCATTCTTTATTTCATTATAATTCAATGCATTTGATTTAAAATATGTAAAGACTTGCGTAATAACCTCACGTTAGAAATATACGACGAATTTTATCTTTTATTTTGAATATTATGAGTTAGTAATATCTGTTTTAAGCTACATTTGAAGTTTTTTCAAAACGTTTTTTAATCTTATTCCTGAATTTAATTCCTATTTAGTGAGAGTTTAAGAAAATATGTACAGCTTACATCTTTTAAATAATCTGAGTGTTAAGCTGATTTTTTTATATTTCAGCTAATTTTCTTCTTAATTTTTAATATTGCCGCAAATATATATTATAAATTATTTTGGCTAAGAAAACTGCGTAGTTTAGAAATTAATAAAATGTGACATGTAATTATAGCAAGACTAGAAAAAATATTTTTGAAGTTTAAGATTTCTCGATTAAAATAATTTATTATGATAGTTTTTCCTTATTTTAATCAGTCTCTTAAATAACAAAATTTAATAAATTACTTGAAGGTATCATAATTTATTATTTACCGTATGACTTTTCTTCAATTCAGCTAACAAAAATTCTATGTAGTATATATCCATCAAATCTCACAGAACCTGTGTTAATTAAAACGTTCACCTTTATTTTTATTATTTTATTGCCCATAATTCTTTTAGTTAACGATCTTTTATTTTTATCAAACGAATCTGTATGCTGATTTAATCGCGAGTTCTGAGTTAGACTAATAGTGCATAATTGTATTATCTCGTAGGAAATCCTGTCAAGACTTATTCGCTAAAGGATTTGCTGAAGTGGAAGTAAATCCTTCGTTATGCAGAAGTAGCGTTTATTTGCAATTATTGCCGGGATAGATTGTAAGTAAAACTAGTGCATAAAAAAATTCCACCTAAACGAAAACATAAAACTGGTTAGATTACATCCTGTTTGTTATATTAAAATTCTTACTTTCCTGGGCTTGACAATTGATCTATTAAGTGGGAAGCCAGTGAAAATTTCGCACTTTTTGTAATCACGCTAAAAGTTGTGCGTGGGAGTGAGTGTGTCAATCGCAATGCTCCTAGATTTCTAGTTCCTTGGTGGACGGACGTGGGTCACTTCCGCCGCTCCCGTCAGTCGATGGAATTAAACTGTCGCTTTGAGCGTCGCGCACGAATTGGCGCCATTTCAATTAACGACCAGTTTTAATCGGGGAGAGACCGGTTATTCCTGTACAGTAATTATGCCGAGTTTTTGTCTCGATAATTAATTCATTATGAGGGGCACTTTGCGAACTGCTGGCCGTGAATGGAGCGTTGCTTCCTAAAGTAATCGAAACATACACATCCAGCGCTATCTAATTACACGCCAGTCAATTTCGGAATTTCTATCGCCGCCTCATTGTTAATATTTTACAAACAATGAAAATTATCGCACCATCTGCTGAAAAAAAAATCAATCTAGTTACTCAAAAAAATTTGTTCGACATTGGCAGGGGAGGGGCATGTCGCGTTGGCACGAGGTTTAATTTCCAAATGGAAAACAAATTTGCATGTATATCCAAAAATTTGAGAAGCAATTAATGTCGCTGACAGATTTATTGTGAGTGTACAACTAGGAAATACTCGCATGTATCTTTCGTTCCGTTTTTGTTTTTTATTTTCGAGGGGAAAATTGCTGGTAACATAAATCACGTTAGGTAACTCGTGTATCCATAATTTTTTTACAATTTCTTCGTCGTCTATTTGAATTTACAGAGAGGTGGCGCCATGGAAGTGTTACCGTATAAACATCGTTTCAAAATTTGTAAATCGTCAACCCTGTATGTACCCACCATAAAATAAACATTAATTTATATAGGCGTTCTGGTATTATAAATAAGTACAATCTGGAGCTGCAAGTAACTTTAAAATAATATTGAATATTTCCAAATACCACGATGGCAATATGAAACTTATCTTGAATAATACACGATAATAATGACGGCCAAAATAATCAAAATTATAGGAAACAATATTTATTAACTAGAAGACAACACAACGTTTCGCTCGTATCATTAGAACGTCTTAAGGTGTCAACAATAGTAAGAAAAAAACTTAAAAGTTATAATCGAAACTCAAAGGTTGTTGACACAAATAGTATTCATGTTTCATATCAAATTTTTAACTGAGCCAACCGAGGCTTGTTGTAGATCTACTTATGATTGTTCACACACACAAAATTTCCGACAACTATTTTTATTATCGTATGATCAACTTCCCCTATTACCAATGACCTTCAAAGGCAAATTTAAAATTATAAAAAAATGAGATAGTTCGTAATTTTTAAACGTTAAAATTTCTCTTTATCCAGAAAAAATGCTTCCGTTTACTTATAATAATAATTATTATAGGACTAAAGCTTTTGTCTAGTAAACAATCTTCCTATTAATTAAATAATAAGCGTATTGAAGGAAAGAATGAATTTCTGGGAACATTAGGCATCGTATTGATCTAAAATAATCGTAGATGATGTTATATTAATATTTATATAATTGATTCGTACACAGAGAGAAATTTGAATTTGCTTATATTAGTTCACTTCATTAGTAAACGACGAAACTGCATTTTTTGCAAATCTTATACAATGAGTTTTGTTTTCGTAAATATATTTTGTGTGTTATTGGTATATACCCCAGACATACGACTTAATTATTCTAAAGATAATGCAGTGTATTTTAAAGTATATATTCGATATAATTTACACGTTACGCAAGCTATTTCAACTTATTTGAATTTATTGTCTGTTCTACAAAATATATTGCTACAAAATTAATCATCTAAGAACTGTTGAGTTTTGTTTGCCATGCATTTACTTGCATGTAAACGTCTCCTTTCCAAGAGTAAAATTACGTTGGAGCCAAATGTGACTAATGCGAGGCAGGTTTAATTTTTAATGATA
Organism: Eucriotettix oculatus; assembly: GCA_034510155.1. NCBI lineage: Eukaryota > Metazoa > Arthropoda > Insecta > Orthoptera > Tetrigidae > Eucriotettix > Eucriotettix oculatus. The sequence goes on from CM067382.1 coordinate 37,995,323, forward strand.
TTCCTTATTTTCTAGAGATTTCAAGGATCGTGGGTACGCTGGAGTCTATATGGATGCCTAACGCCTAGGCTCGACCAATATTTCGTCTACTCCTGCAATAGTATTGGCAAGGGAGTGAGAGAACGCGTCGTGTTATATATAGGTCAAGTCGCGTAAAAAATGTGTTTGGCAGCATATGACTAGCACCAAAAAGAATTAGACCGATATATGCTCACATCAACACTGAACTCGCATTATTTCCTAAGTGCTACATATTTATGGCACAGAATATTTTCTGAAAGTACAACATGGCGAACGAAGTAGTATGAAATCATCAAGAAGTGGTGCGTAAGTTTTCTCTGTGGTTGTTTTACGATCGCATCAAAAATTTTGATGAATTTATTTAAAATTCTGTGCACCATGGAAACAAGGAGTTTCTTTATCAGAGATTGCAACTTTTTCTTCGCTATATTTGCAATATACTAGATGACTGCAGAGACGATGAACATAATTGAATCATGCATTAAAAAATAAATTTAAGTACCACGGTATTATTCGATTTGTAATTAATGTAATGCTTAGACGAAATAGAGCAGTCTCTTAGGCATTTAGGGAAATATAAATTAGATGAAATGCTCCGCTTATCTCACGCCCCTTTTTAGAGTTTCGAAGTATCTAAATATATATTTTCTCTTTTATTTATAATTTTTAGGAACGGGGTACGAAGGTTGTTAAGGTTCCTATTCACGCCTGCGTTAATAAATTCTGTCCTTAATGCTTGGAATTCCTGATACCTTATGCAGATTTGTGTATATTTTGTAATTATGTTTCTAATGATGTTTGACGTGGACATTGTTCTTGATTGGATTCTAGCATTTTTCTCTAATTAATTGGATGAGGTAAGTTTTGAGTGATTTCTGGAAACTGGCTTGGAGGACAGATATTGTGAGTGGGTATTAGATGGTGTGATAGTAGGGACGTGGTTTTGGCTGGCGGGCGTAAGCTGTTTTAGTTTTTTCATAATATTTGAGCCTGTGTGTTTTGTGGGGAGGGGGGGGTATTAATTTATAGGGGAGCGGTGGGATGTTAGATTTTGGGGAAAGGGGGGGGTTGGGAGAGGTTAGGTTTTGTTTGGGTGGGTGTGTGTGGGCTTGTTTGGGTGCAAGCTGGTTGTTTTGGGGGATAAGGGGGGGGGGACGGTGTTGGAAGCATTTTTGGTCGCGTAGTTTCGGGGGTGAGTGGGGGGGGTAAGTGGGGTTGGGGGTGTGGGAGAAGGAGGGGGGGTGTAGGGAGGTGGATAGGGGTAGGGTATGGGGGTATGCAG